>JAUMHD010002229.1:0-87510 GCA_032359135.1 Ulvella scutata
GCTCCTCGCCCAACGCGGCGACGCTAGCCTCGTTCATGCATGGCAGAACCCTACCATACAAATCAGACCACATCGCCACTAAACCATCTCCAGAAGTACCCTTGAAAGGGTCAAGGTCATCCGAATCCCCAGCCACAGCAGCACGCGTGAGTGCTGTGGCAGACAGGAATGCAGTGTTGCATGCAGCGCCATGCATGTATGACATGAGGTGGACACCAAGACCCCCTAATTTCATGGGCAGTGTGACCTGCGCAGTGTTGACCTTTGCATCTGAACATTTCATAATGTGCAAGATGCCATCAACGATTGCTTTCCCAACCTTTGTGATAGCATCGAACACTTCTATCCCCAAAAGGTGGGAAAAATCAAACGAACACGAGCATATTAGTCCTGTGTCCGGTCCCCTTGGTAGTGGCCAATGGATGTGTGAAAGCATTGTTTTTCAAAGTTTCTGTCCCGTGTGTGGTTTGTGTTACACGTGAATATTAGAAACAGGTTTCTTGTCACCTTCTCATCATCAAAGCAACGCTCTTCACCAGCTACTTCAGCTGATCTGTCACGCAATGGAACCATCACATCTTACCGCTGCTAAATCGGACAATCCTTATTTCAGAACGACTGAAAGCTGTGCAGGTCTGAACGGACCACAGTATTTTGTTTTTCCGCTTGTAAGTCCCCTCTTCACCCAAAAAAAGCGAAAGGTGTCTTCTCATAAAGTACTTGTCCCCCATGTTTGAGAGATGAAAACGGGTCCAAAAACTATTGGTTCGCAAAACCGTGTTCCCAAAGGGCCAAAATGCAACGATCCATTGGAAATACTAGGTATATAGAAATTGTGTGTTCAGCAGGCTCTCGCCCATCTTTCAGGCGTTTGTAGGCCGCAATACAGGCCTTTACATTTACAGTCAAGACGTGTGGAGGCTAGCCTAGGCTCGTCTTTGTGGCCACAGGTTTTGCTGATTTTGCCAAAACGAGATTCGGTCGTCGTCTGAGATAGCGGGATCATCAGCTTGAATACAAAACTGGTCTGTCGAATTTCCAGTTGCGAGTCGCTACTCACTCACTGGACAACACTTTTGCGCTCCGCGGCGAGATCACCACGACTGCAGTACCTTGTTTTTGGTCATATCCTCACATGATCGCATCTGTTTAGTCACCTGTCTGTCTTGCACGCTCCACAATAACAGGCATTCCTTCATTTCATTCAGCTCAAGACACAAACGAAGCGCAATGGCTATTCCAGTAGGTTCCTTGGCCGCGATTTTGCCCCAGCTACCGTGCAAATCGGTACGTTCGCGCCTCTCGTTCAGTTGCAACTGCGTGACTTGGGGGAGCAGACACACCACTTCGCAATTCCCCTGCCTCAGACGTTTCCGCCCTTGTAGGACGTGCAAGGCAATAATCTTGTGCTGTACGTGGAAGCTGGGACTGTGCTTTGCAAAAGGGTGATCATGGTGCGTAATCGAACTTCTTGAGTTCCGTCCAGCCAGCAGTGAAACGTCTTTGACTTTCTTTTGCCGGCGGCGATGAGAACGCAGAGCTTGTGTTGATATGTGAGTTTACGCAAATGACAAATTTCCTCAGGTGACAGCACAACATAGCCTTATACCAGGGACCCTTGTCCCTGGTATAAATCGTGGACGGAGTTTCAGGGCAGTTGCTGCGCTGGTACTAGTGTGATTCCTGGAGAAGTGACGTCTTTAAGGCTAGTTTCTGCTTGCAGGACAGTGCATGGCAGCTTGAAGCCGGTGTTCTGGCAGGCATCATGGATGCAGCTGTTATGCAGCTTTGCACGACATCAATTCAGAATGACATGGTCTGGTACGTTGCTCTGTCCCGTGTTCTAATTTAGCAGCCAATGCTTCAATATGTGCTTGACAAGAGGTGGTCTGCAGGGTTTCTTTGGGAGCGTCTGAAGCCAAGCAGCAATCCCATGGATTTGGGTTGCAATGTGCTCTGCCCACAAATCAGGCCCACAGCGCTCCTGGTGTACCGGAGCCGTGGATGGGCACATACGGTGAAAAGCTGCCCGTGGTTCCTCAAGACGTGGGTGTCATCAGGTGTGTATCATCTCTGTCCAGTTTGTTTGAAGCCTATGGTGCCGATTGTTGTGCACAGTTTAACGTTAGCAGTTATTCCTGCCAGGTTACACTTGTTCATTGCATCTGGTAAGTTCAAACACTGCAACCCTGTTGAAATTCTGCGTGATTCCTATTCACACACGTAGGGTTTGTGTAAACAGCAGGTGCTGCAACTGTGCAGAACAACACGCTCACGTGTGCAGGGGTGGTCTGGAATGGAACAGGATGCAAAGCAAGCCAAAAGAGGCAGCAGAGAAGGCTACTGGCATGAAGCAGGCGAAGATATCAAGCATGTTTGCAGCAGCGCCCATCAGCATCCAGCCAATGGACTTTTGAAAGGGATGCACATGATGTGCAAGCGCCTTGTCCTTAAAAACTGAGTGCACATGCTGTATAATTTCTGTTGTTCCATTGAACACTGCTTTGTGAAGTTCTTGACTAGTGCGATGATTGTTGTGAGTGTATGTGGCGTCAAACGGTGTGTTTGAGAATTGGTCTGTGATTTGGCCTATGTATCACCCTCTAGTTCATGTGCTGTGCGAGATGAAAAGACGCATAGTAAGAACGCACATGTGAGAGATCATGACTGTGGGCCGACGGCCTCGCACCATGTGCCTGAATGCGCCCATTCTGTTCCAGCTCAGTGCACAGAATATGTCTTGTCAGAACAAGCTCAAAAAAACTTTTTGATGCCCGATGAAGGAAAGAAGAAATCGTACACATAAATGACGCGCAATCTGTGCACATAATTGATTTCGACGTACGTAGGACTTGTAATCACAACTTCTTACAGTTGCCTATGCTTCGTCTGTTCTACGTAAGCGTGGCTTGCATTCTGCAACTGTAGAAAGACAAACCAACTCTATTCGCTCATGCTACGACCAGAATATGTAGCACCAGTTTACAGTTCCCTGGTCATAGGAACTTCTGCTCTTTAGGTTTCACAAAACCCAGCGCTTCGAGGAACCGTTGCACAGAATTGCTTTCGCTTGCTGTCTTACTAGACCATTGCACAGCCAATGTGGAGTATATGACAATGAGCACAATTACGGTGGCACCGATCAACACCAGTCGCAAGTACTGCCCGTCGTGCTGGTGCCGAGTCAGTGGCTTGAGAAGCTCTTGACGCCTGCATGCACCTGTGTCTGACACGTGCCTATGGGCCACACTGCAGGTATCAGGCGGGCACACTAGATTGTGGACCTATGCGCTGTCTGAGGTGCACCGCTGCTAACCTTGACATTGTGATAGATCACTTCACAGTGGCGATGCAAGGAAGAATACTATGCTGCATACCAAGCCATGGAAATCTCATATGCATGCACACAGCTCAAGCGCACACCTCGGCCACCGGCATGTTGCCGCCTCACAGAAGGTCTGCATCATAAACGCATGCATGTGCTGTGACGCTTCTCCTCCTGCTAGTGGGAAGCAGTTGTGTGCGAGCTGATGGCAAAGGTCCTTGTTTACGTCCATGGTACGGCCGTGGCAGGGGATGGTCTGCAGGTTGGCCAGCGTGCCCTTTCGCGAGTGTTCGAAAAAGTCACAGTGCAGGGGACCACACATGGATGCCACACATGTTGATGCATCAGGATCGGTCTCATGAGAGTGCTTCCTTTCCATGTGCAAGTCGATGAAATTCTCTCCTCGAAACACCTGCAAAAGTGTGGCAGCGTTGCCCTCAAGCCCCCAGCATCGAACTGTGTGCAGCATGCCTTGGCATCAATATGTCGCTGATTTGCGCTGATTTGCGCTGATTTGCGCTTGTTTGCACAATAACATCGTGATGGCCATTATGATGTGCCCGCACGTACATGCTGCGAAACGAGGCTGAATTATTCGCACATCTGCGACATATTCAGCTACCTGGGTTGGCACTAGATGTCACGGCCCGAAGATGCAGGGTTGCAGCATCACCGCTAGCAACTCACCTTCTCGTCCCACGTGCATTTCCACACATTCTTCCTCATCAGGAGCTTGTGTGCTTCTTGCACCTTGAATATGTCCTTGCTGGCGTCCAGGGGGCATCCCTCAGGCAGTGTGTACCCAAGCTTCTGAATGCGAGGCTGGAGCACTGTTGATATCACCAGGTTGGCTTCACGGCTGTGAGCTCTATCACACTTTTCTGATGTTTCTGCATTGTTTTGCGCGACAACATGTGAAGGTATGTGCAGGTGAAGGAGCAGTGCTGCCACAAGCCAGGTGAAGACGCATGTCCACTGCAGTCCCCGAAGCATTTTGACCAGTAAAAGGCATCACAGGGATGGAATCCAATGTGCCCTCCTATTGTGTGCTAGGATCAAGCATGGTGAAGCTCATGGATGTTTTACGTGGAATTCTGTTGACCTGCCAACCACACCCGTTGGACCGTTGGATGAACTGACGGAGACGACAGCCATCTTACTTCCAAAGCTATCAGAGCCGGCATTCAAGCAGAAGTTTCTTGCAAGACCAAAGTGACTGCATCGTGCGGCCATCGGTGTCGACAACTAATTGTGGGTGGTTTTGGTGCAAACGCACGGTCCGGAAAGTTCGAAGAGTCGTGCGATGGGAAAGGGATAGGTTCTCCTGCCTTGCACAAATATTTAGTTCCTCGTTGCGCAACATCACAACATTTTGTTCACTTGTATCGCTTTCTTCACCTCTCCGACTCACCCACCGAAATGCCTCGCTCTCGTGCTGGTGCGTTCCCACGTCCCTCCAGCTTTTCCAGCTGACACAATGTCTCGTAAGTCGTAATTTGATTTTTTCATTGATGCAGGACGCCCTGCCGCACGGCCCACAGGCCGCACAGCTTCTGCTGCTCCATCGCCACCATCGGGTACACGCAGCTACAGTACTTCAGCGCAGCCCGCCGCCCCACCTCAGGCCCAGCCTGCAGCTCAGGGTGCGTATTTCCTTGCATGCGGGCGCGGTTGGTTTAGCGGTTCGTACAGCTGTCAGGCTTCTAGCACATCGCGGCCAATCACGTCCTTTCGTCGCGTAGTGATCAACCCACCGTTGTGTACCATCGCTCTGGATTGTTTGGTTCTGAATGTTTACAGCTGCATTGTAATACAGGTTCATTTGCTCCTGCTCCATCCGCCGGAGGGGGCATGATGAGCGGACTGATGGGCACCATGGCTCAAGGTACGATCATAGCTTGCTCTTGGATCGTTATGTTTGCACATCTGGAGATTTTAAATGGATTCCAGTGAGGAATCGTCCCTGTCGGATTATTTCTGGTAGATGAATGATGCAAGAGGTAAGAGTGCTGCAGGTATGGCCCTAGGTACTGGCAGTGCCATTGCCCACCGTGGTATCGATGCCGCTTGGGGCTCCATGTTCGGTGGAGGCAGTGGCCAGGCTGCTCCGGAGCCAGCCCAGCTGCAGACCAGTGCCCAGCAGCTGCAGCAGGCTGAGCATCCCTGTGCCAACACAGCTCAGCTATTCGCTGACTGCATGTCAAAGAATAATGGTGACATGGGTGCCTGTGATTTCGTGTACAATGCCATGCAACAGTGCAAGCTGGCCAACCCCTAACTTCGATGAATGTCGGATGCAGTGGAGCGTGGATGTAGACATGTTGCTTTAGGTTACCTTGATATATGTTGTTGTAACAGGCATATTGTATGATCTCGACCATCTGTACTCTGCGTCAGGTAGCCTCTTTTCGCACAGCACTCCAGCAGGACAACTGTGGTACCTGCATATAAGCACATGCATGGATGGTTGGCTTCCCGCCTCCTCGCAGCCACAATGTGGCTATCATGGTATCAGCCACTTGCGTAGGATGGACAGAATGGCTTGGGTAGGACATCTCACTGTTACAGGCTGAAATCAAAGCTGGATTAACCCGCTCTGCAAAGAAAGCTGTAATATCTCATCTGCGCCTGAATACTCGTGCAACTCCCATAAGCAGGTCAGCTTGTTACTCTCTTTTCTTGTGTAGCTCTACTCACCCGGCCTCGTACTCAGCATATCTGTGGCTCTCATGCCATGATTGATTTGGCCATCTCAGGATACCACACATTTTCTCCTGCCGATAAAGAAACAGAGGTTTAACGAGCCCATGTATCGCAGCTGGGGGGGGGGGGAACCACACGCTGGAACGGTCCAACAATGTAACCACAGTGTGCAGTGGACAAAGTCTGTTTCCTGGTGCACGACGGAGGCTATTCCCCAGACCACCAACGATAAGGCATGTGGAAAACCCAACTCACAATGGCCCCTGCACAGGGGCAAGCGGTTGCCCCTCTCCCAGTGCTTGTTCACATCATGCATCACAAAGCGTTGGGTCGACACCCAGGGCAGGCTCGAACACCCAGCCGCTGGGCCTGCCCTGCCTGCCACAACCTCCCCAAATCTGTCGCGGACTCGACTTTGTGCTGCCGGAGCGCCCTCGCAAGGTGCACGCCGCGGCCAGCACACGCTCATACATCAGGATCAGGCTCTGTCAGCCCGGAAGAGGGGGTGCAGACAGCCGGAGCCCACGCTCACATTGCCTTGAGTGCACGGTAGTACAGCTCCACGTAGTCCTGGGCAGGGCCATACCAACTCCAGTCCAGGCTCATGCAGCGCTTGGCGATCTCGGTGAAGTAGGCGCGATCACTGTACCACATGTTGATGGACCTGTTGAGAGCGTAGTCCAGGCCTCCATTGTCGGTGCCTTCAAAGTTGAAACCGTTCACCTGCATCCAGTTCGTTTCCGCATCAGCATGGCATCGCAGACAGCATCTCAACACACATCCCTGACAAGGTAGTGTTACAAACCGGAAAGGTAGTGAAAAGGAACGAACCCAAATATTCAAATCAACAAACACAAAAGAACCACAGCAAGGTAGTTCCATGATGTGCCCATCAGGCAGAACTTCACAAGATGAGAACAAAGCGTCAGAGGCGAGTGGGCGTTGTGACAAGCAGCAGAGGGGCAGGCAGCAGCGCACCTCCATGCCGTACGCCTCTGCGCGGTCATAGTCATCATCCACATCGAACACGGTGTCCGCGAGGCCTCCAGTCTTGCGCACCACAGCCACGGTGCCGTACCGCATGCCGATCATCTGCGTGAGGCCGCAGGGCTCAAACATGGAGGGCACCAGGATGAGGTCGCAGCCGGCATAGATCATGTGGGACAGCGGCTCGTCGAATGAGAACACCAGCCGCGCACGGTCGTTGTACTGGTTCTGCAGGTCCCCTGCCAGTGACTCAAAGTCCGCCTGCATGCATGGTGCTGCGTTGCACGCTGTCGCTCGCGCTATGTGCGTTGCGAGGCACCGATTGTCTGCAGGCAAGCTTGCGCATGTGCAACCCTGGCACACAGAAGACATGACACGCATCCTGAATCAGCACTTGCAAACACGCTGAAAGGGGAAAAGTAAAGAGAAAGAAAGAAAAACATGCCCCTTGTTTTAGGCTTTCAACAGAATAGTGCATGCATGTGAAGCACGGCCACGAAAAGGATACAAAAACGTGCAATGGAGCTGCAACAAGTGTTGGCGAAATCAATTGGGCGGGGAGAGGTGGCATGCCTGCACACGGGGGTCAGGGGCAGAGCCGAGCAGCACAAACTGCCCGCCACGCTCCAGGGTGCGGTACGCTGCATGCTTGATGAGGTGGATGCCCTTCTGGTGGGTGAGGCGTGTCACGACGCCCACCACAGGCACGTCCGTGTCGCTGAGGTTCATCCTCTGCCGCAGCTGCCTCTTGGCTGCTGCCTGCACGCGCTCGCAGCATGCTTAGCTTTCATGCGGTGCCTCAGCCAGAGCCATGCACGGGATGGCTGCCCGCGTTGTGGATGAGCGTGCTCAGCTCACAGTCGCAGGTGGTGTTCTGTTCATTTTTACTGCCCATTCAGTGCGTTTTCGGCTTGTGCCCACGAATTTCACCCAACGCACGTACATCACAGCGGTAGCTGCAGTCACACACATTCATGGCACAACATGGAGAAAGATTGATTCTCTGGAGGCAGGCGCGGCGTGCGCAAAGCGCTGCAGATGGCTGAAGGCCTGCAGGCGTGCAGCGCGCAGTATGTGTCATCATCATGAGGCAGCTCATGCACTGCCACCCCATGTGCAGCGGACAGGAGGGTGCGCGCGGCGCGCGGCACGCGGCACGCACCTTGCCCTCATCAAAGTTCTCGACGTTGTACTTGACGGGGAGGAAGTGGTCACTGGAGGGGTCCCAGATGTCCACGTCGATGCCGTTGCGCACGCCAAACATCTTTCCTAGGTTGGCAGCCACTGCCGGGTGCCCAGAGATCTCCTGTGCGTACGTGGGGGACACGGTGGTGGCCACAGACGTCTCCGCCATAGCCCTGCCGATGAGGTCCGCGCCGTAGTTGAGGTTGTGGATCGTGAACACTGTCCTGCACACCACCCACGCCCCCGCTTAGGGGTGCCTCTAGCTAGCTTTCTTGTGCAGCTGCCGGTTGTGCGCAGCCTGCCTCGCTGTCATCCTTCAGGCACTGGATGTGTGGGGGGGTCGTTTGCAAGCTCACATCCCATGCCGCGGATTTGGCAGCACCCTGAGGAGCTGACGCATGAGCGGTACCGGTATCGCTCATCACAATTCTCATCACAACTCATGCATCCCAACTCGTGCATTACCAGTCATGCATGACCTTCTCGAGCTCCATGAAAGACAGTTGGTTCTATGTTTTATCCATCAGTTTGGTGCAGTACTATAGCAAGCTACTAGGGCAAGGTCGCGTCAACGACAAGATGAACACGGCCAGAACAGAATGCTAACACAAAGGACGCTTTCGTTTTCGTTCATGGGTGCTGGACACCTTTTTCGCTATCGTGAGGACTTATAATGTGCTGCATGCAGGGGCATGCAGGGGGGAGGGGGGGCAGCGCACCTAGAGCCTCCCACATCACCAAATGCGACAGGCGCAGTGGGCCAGTCGTGGCAGTGCACGACGTCCGTTTTGTGTGGCGCGTGGTGCTTGAGGTACTCCAGCGCAGCTCCGCAGAAGAAGTTGAAGCGGTGGGCGTCGTCGTTGCGGCCATACACGCAGCCCACCCAGAACATGCCGTTGTCGGGCTCCAGGAACGTCGTGTTCAGGCCCTCCACTTGCCCGCGGAACACGCGGATGTGCGAGCCCGCAAAGTTGAAGGAGGCGATCTCTGTCACGTTGGAGATGAGGTCGTACCTCAGGCAGTCGTACTTGGGCATCAGCACCTGCATGCGCACGCTCATGGGTTCTCAAGGTGATTGCTACCATGCGAGCTCACACAGCAACAGTCTGCATGGCTGCCATGCAAGCTGGCCTGAGAGTGCTGGACAGGACTTTGGTGTCGGCGGTGCCGTGCCACACGAGTGATGCGTGCGGTCAGCAGGTCTGCTGATTTAGCATCTCCTGTTGGAGGACCAACGGTGTCCGCGACAGCGGCACAAACACAGAAGAGATCAGCAGACAGCAGTGTTGTTCCGGTGACATGCATGTGGCATACACACGTGCCTGCATGAGTTGAACAGCTGTGTGCGCTGCGAGCAAGCAGGCACCTAGGTAATAAGCAGGCAGGCAGGCAAGCAGGTAGGCAAGCAGGGAGGGCTGCAGATGCGCATGCATGCAGAGGAGGCGCATGAGCAACACACCTCCACCTCATGGCCGTACTCCTGCACTGCGCGGCCCAGAGCGGTCACCACGTCGCCCATGCCTCCCACCTTGGCGATGGGCGCCATCTCCACGGACACGTGCGCTATACGCAGCGGCGGCAGCGTGCCCGACGCCCCCACCACAGGCACATGGTAGTCCAGGCCGTTGTTATTGTCGTAGAAGCCCGACTGCTCATTGGCTGAGTCCAAAAACACAAAGTCTGCCACGATGGCGTCTTCTGGAACCTTCACAACTGCCTGCATGCATGCATGCCCACAGAGTCACCGACTGCCCCAGCTGTAGCCCTGCGAACACATGTAGGCTTCCCTGTCACCGCTTTGTACTCCTGAAGAAGCGCCTGCAGGGGCCTGCAGCGGGGCAAGCCGAGGGGGGAAAGGGACGAGCGACGCTTGGCAATCACAGCGCGCAGCAGGAACCGCTGTGAACGAATCAATGAAGCGGCAGGCAGCTGCTCGGCACGCTGCAATGTTGCTATAGATGTTGCAATAAACGTTGCAATGTTGCTATCCATGCACTTTGAAATGTGCATGGCTAGAGCAGGGGAGCATAAGCAGGGTAGCACCTTCATGAATCCGATACCGCAGGTGAAGGCGGGCTCCATCTTGGTGGTGGGGATGCCTTGCGGGTGGGTCCAACGGTTCCAGGAGCCGCGCATGTGCACCTCGGGCCGCCCGCTGAGCACCGTCATGTCAGGGTTGTAGTACACCTCGCACGTCTGGCCTGCCTTTGGCACAAGAGGGTTGGTGTACAGCACCTTGCGCTGCAGCGCGCGCCGCTTGCGCTGAGCCTCAGCCCGCAGCAGCACCCGCTCTCCGGCCTTCTTGGCTGCACATCATGGCTGCCGCGCTGTCACACGGGGTTTGCAGGCATCTTGGTGAGCGAGAAGGTCTAAAGAGAGCACTCTGCGGTGCGGTGAAAGCAGTGCTGTGATCAAACAGCTCTGTGCGCCCTCACCCCCCCCCTGCTCGATTACTGGAGCAGACGCATGTGCTCCTTGGGGCTGAATATATGCCCAGCTAAACAATCAGCAGAGGCCTGCAAGTTCTGGAGGTAGAAATTTCAGATGGGAGGCTCTCTGAGAGTGCACGTTCATGGAGCCTTCCACCTGCGGTGCAGCTGCTGAGGGGGCGGCGTTGCACTGCAGGGCGCTTGCCTATGGGCAACCCATGATGAACATGTGCTGCGCAGGCCCGACATCACAACTAACACTCTGATGTATTCACACAGGCCGCCTGCTCAGCAACTACTCTGATCCAGGTATCAGCAGAAGCCAAGGTGAAAGCCAGAGGGCGGGGGCGCACCGGCGCGCTGCGCAGCCTCCGTGTCAGAGTCCAGCGAGTTGGCCAGCAGCTGCCTGTAGGCCTCCTCCTCCAGCGTGGCCTGGTCCTTGCCGTTGTTCACGCGCGAGTGGTAGTCCCTGTGGTGGTTGTTGTCCCACACCTGCAGCCACACCGCCACGTCCCCCCCCCCATGATCCGCTTCTGTACGTGATGGAAGCCTTCCATCACGGCTTGATAGCGTGGAGGATTACACAGAAGGGTGATAGTGTGTGGGTATATGGTCCTATGTCCCACGTGTGGAGGGAAGTTGTGTACGTGCGAGCTCGTAGTACTCAGAAACCAAGTACGAACTGTGCCAGAAATGCATGGCCGCGTCGAAGAGAGGCCCACAGCAGTGTTGAAACGCATGACTGGCATGCAGCTGCGAGCCTGCATGCAGCTGGCCCAGACAACCACGCCGCACATACTTGCTGTGCCAGGGTCATCCCAGCACATGCTTCAGCGGGATGTGGCGAGAACAGAGCATCACTCAAACACATGCAGAGCATGCACGGAGCAGAAGGGGCATGCCTGCAGATCTTTGTCAGAGACGACAAAGTCGATGATTCGGGCATTGGAGGGGATCATGCATTTCGTGGAGTACCAGTTGCCTCCGCCCCCCCTGAGCCCCGCTGCGTCCAGGTCTGCCTGGATCGCCTTGGTGAATTGGTACAGCTGCACCACACCCCTGCCACTCACCCTGATTTGTGTGCACGCATACACTGTTACGATTGTAGCCGAATCTACTGTATCAGTGACATCATCACTCCTTGTGGTAGAATACGATCGTATCTGATCGTGCACTTTTGGTGTTAGCATAGAACCTGACATACACAACACTCATGCAAGGATATTTTGTGAATGTATGCATCAGTACCATGCATCATGGTATGTATAATATCTTCACAGAAAAGAGGGAGCATGCGAGACAAGCAGAGCACATAAACATGCATGCATGCGCACCTCCTTCTTCTGACCAGCCCAGTTGTTGCAGCCTAGATGCAACACAAGATCCTTCTTGTGCCGCAGCTCACTGGCATCCCGGTTGTACATCAGCATGGTTTGCTTGCCCGGGGTGGGCCTGCCTCCCAACCATGCATACACCCCCTGCAAGCCAAGGGCATCCACACTCTTCAAAACATCGATCGAAACTGCCGGTTCGTAACATCCTTCACCTTCCCACACAACCAATCAGCACGACACTTCACGGAAGGCTGCAGTGCGAAACGCAGCGCTCCAGCGGTGCTGAACGCTCAACACAGAGAGCATGAGCATGAGCACAGGGGGGACCGCACATCCATAGAGTCCGCGCAGCCCTCTCCACCGCCACCCATCTCCTGCTGAACCATCTCAATTGCATGCTGCCTGAGCTCACCGCGGCGCACTCGCCACCACTCATGCATGGCGTCGCCCTCCGCATCTTCCCGCTGTGCGGCAATCTCCTTCGAGATCTCCGCCTCTGCCTGCGCGATCTGTGTCAGCCTGTCACGCTCCGCGGCCTCAAACTCCCTCGCACGGCGGTCCAGTATCTCCTCTTCTGTGGGCGCATCCACTAGCTTCAGCTTGTAGTCCAGCCCCTCGTTGTTGTCGACCTGATGCACAGAACGCTGCTGTCAGCCGCTGAGCAGCAACCCCACATGAGGTAACCTACCCAGGCGGCACCCAAACCCCGCTGGTGAACATGAGCACAAGAGGAAGCAAACATGCACATGTGGTTTGGAACTCTAGCCCAGAGGCACTGACAAAGAAAAGCCAGAGGCCAGAACGCGCCTTTACAAACCGGAAAGGTACTGAACAGGCACAAAAGGTCAGAACACAGTCAAAGGCCAGAATGCAGTGAAAGGCGGCCGCAGGGACGTTATGGCAGCCCCGCACCTTGGCTGTCCGGTAGTCCTGAATCACAAAGTCAACTGCAAAGAGATCCTGGGGCAGCAGCAGAGTTCCAAAGTACACATCATTGACGTTTGGGACCTCTGTGACCTTTGCGATGGCCTTGACGTGGATGTCTTCCCAGTTGTTCAGGCCGATCTTGAGCTGCATGTGGTGCTCGTTGTCGTCGCTTGCGAACACCGTCTTGCTCTTGTCCACAAAGATGCGCACAGAGGTCCCTGCATGCCTGCCCTCCATCAATCACTCTGCGCCATACACTCTTGAACATCTGATCAGGAGACTGCCATATGCTCATACACTCTTGAACAACATCTGATCAGGAGACTGCCATATGCTAACGTTGTGTGCCAACTTTGGCATTGCCAACTCTGTGGGTTCCTGTGCTGCCCGGAGCTTAGCCACATTGCTAGCAGTGCGGTGTGCGCGGCCTGCTGGTCTAGGCAGCTTCACTGGACAACTAGCACACGCAATGCAAGGTCTAATGGAAGAGCAAGGCACCTGGACGAGCAGGAAGGTCTGTGGTGACCGTGATGCCCTTGCGCTTCATGTCCGAGATGATGGTGCCAACAGGTGGGGCCACCTCTTGAGGCTTCGGTGCTGCCTTGGCTGCAGGCTTTGCAGCAGGTATGGCTCCAGGGATTGTTGCAGCAGGCCTCTGCGTTGAAGCAGCTGGCTGTGCGCTTGGGGGTGGTTTGGGTGGCGGCACTGCATGTCACTCATGTGTCACGTTGGTTGAGCCTCACACAGTATCAAGTGTGCTGCCCACAGGGGCTGTGAACGTGTGGGCGTTGGTCCATGTGCCTGCCTTTGTGGCGCGCCGTCATGCAACCCCTTGCTCTTCATGTCCGAGATGAAGCGCAAGGGCGCACAAGTGATCCCTTCCCTGCCGCTGTGGGAGCTCTCCCATAGAAGCCATGGCAGGTTAGTAAGATTCCTGACAAGAGCTAAGCTACACAAGCTTTACACTTCTGCAGTTGCAAGGTTTCGTTCTGCCGAAAAGCCCAATGTATGGCGCGACATGACAGTGAGGAATAGCAGAGGCCACACACACAGTGCCGCCTGCCCGCAAGACTACTAGGTGTGCACAGATTCGCAATGATGCAGCAACAAACAAGCGTCAGAGAAATGTCACCTGATGGGGCTTTGGCTTTGTACGATGCCTCTGCAGCCTGCTCTGCCTTTGCTTTCAGCCTCTCCACTGCCTCAGGGTCCGGCAGCAAGTCATCCTTTGGCTTGCGCACAGTGTCTATGGGCTTTCTGCCTGACAATCGCGCTTTTGTGGCTTCAAGCGCAGACACGATGTCTTGTGTGCTGGACTGGGCTGTAACTTGTGGCTTGGGTGGCTTTTGCGCAGCTGGCTTCGGCTTCTCCTTTGGTGCTGCCCCAGCAGCAGCTGCCGCCTTGGCATCTGTGGTGCTGTCCTTGGTGGGCAAGTTGGGTGCTCCAGCTGGTTGCTTCGTGACTGTGGGATCGCGGCTGTCTTCTGGGGCTACTATAGGTGGCTTGGCAGGAGGTGCTTCGGCAGCCTTTGCAGCAGCAGCCTTCGCGGCAGCTGCCGCCTTGGGCACTGCAGCAGTCGCTTCTGCAGCAGCTTCTGCTGCTGCTGCTGCCGCAGCTGAGGCGGCGCTTGGTGCAGCAGGCTGTTGTGCGGCCACCGCAGACGCCTTGGCCTCCTCTGCTTTGGCAGCTGCTGTCCTGTCCGCCACTAGCTTCTTTGCAGTATTCTCCGCCTTGCGCTTAGATGCTGCAGCAGCTGCAGCATCACCCTTACGTTTAGCCTCAGCCTTTTCCTTCTCGACCTTTTCCTTCTCGGCCTTTGCCTGTTCGGCTTTCTCTTTCTCGGCTTTTTCCTTCTCGGCCTTCTTCTCTGCTTCTGCCTTGGCACTCTCAGCTTCTTCTGCTGCTGCTTTTGTCTCTGCTGCTGCTTTGCTGGCTGCAGAGGGTGCTGGCGTCACAGGCTTCTGCTTGTCCTTGGATTTTCTTTCCCCTGCAGACATTACACGATCACTTGCTCGGACTCCACAACATCAAAAGCATCGACTGGTCATCTTGGAGTCTGAGCACACAATCAATAAGCTGAAGAATCCTAGAAGCTCTCTGGCAAACCGTCATTGTACCTGATGGCTGGTCAATGAGAAAGGCACATGTCCACACATCACAAGCACAGCGAAGGCAGCTGCTCACCACTGACAGCTCCCAGAGAACCTAGACCTCCCAACACGCCCTTGAAAGCATCAACAATTGGCACTGCCTTCTGCCCTATCTGATTCTCCTTTGCTGGCTGTTCTTCCACCTCATCCTCCTTCACCTTCTCTACAGCCTTCTCAGCAGGCGCCTCATCAGATGGAGCTGCAGGCTTTGAAGCAGTTGCTTCTGTATCTGATGACGAAGTCTTGCTTTCTGCGGCTCGACTCTGGACTGCGGCAGGCACCTCTCTTTCCTGTACGGGGGCACGTTTCTCTGGAGCTGCTGCTGCAGGGGCTGGAGGCTTCGTTGCAGCATCCTTCGCAGGTGCATCAGTTGATGGCGCTCGCTTCTCTGGCGTTGTCACAGCCGCTGATGCAGTTGCTGACTCTGCAGCAGGTGGCTCCGGTGTCTCCGCTGATGCCATCTCAGCGTCTTTGCCGTCGGTTTCGGGGACCTTGGGAGTGTCTACTAGGGTTTCAGGTGCGTCCACAACTCCTTTGGATGCTGCTGCTCCTACACCGTTGGTGGACGGGGCCATGGGGGCCTTGGAATCTGGGGAGGCACTGCCTACTGAGGGCGGAGGTGGGGCCGCTGTTCGTGAGGGTGCATCCACAGTGCCTGTGGGTACATCCACGGAGGCAGATATAGCAGGCATCTGCGTTTGCAATATGATGTGGTTAGAGAGCTATTTGGCGGCGGGTGACTTGCGCTCAAAGCACACCCACCAGTGTGGATGCGTCATCACCGGAGGACACAATGCATAGATCAGCTAGACGCAATTGTACAATTTTGCTTCGGTGATGGACGGGGAAGAGCAAGAGGATACGAAGTGCGGTGGCAAACACACCTGAGACCCAACTGGGTACCGCTGGCGGATGTCCTGCAGCTTCGCCTGGATTGATGGGTTGCCTTCCGCCACTGAGGTGAGAACTTCAAGCAGTGCTTTGTTCTCAGCGGCTAACCTGGCTGCTTCTCGGCTGCGTGATGACGTGACCTTCAGCTTGGACGAGCGTGCTAATGCATCTGCTCTGGCTGCTGCTGCTGCTGCTTCAGCAGAGTTCAGCTCAGTTTTCCGTCGTATTCTGCATCACACACACTTCTAATGCGCACTTCCGTACATTCTTCAGAACCCACTCATCTATTGTATTGCTGCTGCACAGGACACCTCCACGAGCCTCTGCACGCCTACTATGCTGGCCCATTCACATCAAGAAGGACAGAGAAACGCACATTTCAGCTTCGCGGGTGTCTCCACCTTTGATGGCGGACACAGCAGCTTTCTCTTCTGCCAGTTTTCGTGCCAAACGTCTGGCAGTGCTGATTTTCGCCGCAATAGCCTTAACCTGTTCCACGGAATCACGATACGTAGATAGCTCGATGGAGTTGTCAGCGTTAACTTCCGGATCCACCACGGCGAGTGAGGTGGCCTCCTTTTCTGCCGGCTTGTCCCCCTCACTCGCCTTCTCTGGAGTCTTTGCGGCCCTGCAGCACCAGCGACTGATGTGATGCATAGATAGCTGTGGGATACCTACCCCTCCTCTTGGCAACAGCTGTTGCGACGTATCGTGCAGAGGCTCAGTGAAGCGCGCACCTTGTGGAAACGCCTCGCCTGGGCCCGCCTGCTCTCCTTGAGGCGATGCGGCGACATCCGCCCAAGGTTACCGGTGCAGACAGAGGCATTGACACGAGTGATGATACTTGATCGCGTGCCGCTAGTCCGTGTCTGCAGACGGGACAATTCAAAAGCACGAAGTGAGGTTCACCAGGACAGCGAGCCCCTGGATGTCGCACGTAAACATGGCTTAACAAGCACAATGTGCGATTCTAAGTTTGCTGCTTGTAATGTGCCCAATCATCCACTAATCCCCTGCTGTGATGAGTGAGTGGACACTGCAGTCCACATGAGCGCTTGATGTCACACTTCGCGGTGACATCCAAGCCACTAAGGTGCAGTAGCTCCTCTATTCAAGGTTCAATCGATATGCGAACAGGAGCACACCAATATGCCTCTGCAGGCAATGGGCTCGCGTTGTGTTCAACAGTGGGCTAGCGTTTGTGCTGGTGCTCCTCCGCCAGGGTGCCGCCCTGCGCCTTTGCTAGTATACGCTGAAAGCGAGCACACAAAACGGGCACATGCAATCTACTTGTGTGTGCCAGGTTGCTGCTGTAATAGTGACAACCATGCCTAGAGGACAAGGGGGTCCGATGTTCGACACGGACAGATTATATCTTGGCTGCGCATGTAATTGTGATGGGTTCTTAACATCTCTCTCCTCTTCGCGTATCTCTCTTCTGCATTATCTCGCCGTCAGTGCGCACAGTGGACACATGGTGTCCGACGGAAGATTGTGTGTACTGCGTGGCCACAGGGAAAAAGCACTCAACTGCGCGTTTCATGCCCACATGAACGAGCAGAGCGAGATGCATGTTTATTAGCTGGTGCACATATGTGCTGAATGTTTGCCGTGTCCAGTGATCACAAGTCACAGGCTGATTCGCAGCGTGGCGTGCCGTAATTGTTCATCACTGAGTAGGCTGCGAGGGGCACTGCCAACCAGCGAGCACAAATGAATGATAATGGGACCATGCACAAATACGCAACCACGAGCGCAAACTGGAACACTGTGTTCAAACTGTCTGCCGGTACACACAAGCACACTGTGTCTAAAAAGCAGGAGGCCCGTCCCGAGCAATTCGTGCACAAACCAGAAACTGGATTTCCTTACCAGTATACAAGCCGGGATTTTCAAAGCCGTGCTTTGGACTTTCAGGAATTGTGCGTATCTCATCACTTCCCATCATGTGCCAATTGATGTCCTCAGCAAACAAGATATCTATATCGTCAGAAATGTTCATATGCAGTCGTTTTCGAGACGAGTCTACGTCAAAGGAGTGGCGTGCCCAGACGGCGGACGCAAGCCAGAAGATGATGTGTGCGGGAAAGTTGGGATGGCTGAAGTACTTGCTGCATGCACCTGAAGAGCTCCATCACCCATCGTACGGCCCCACTGCCGCATGCCATGCGCTCCTTTATATTGTAGTCCATGTATGCTGTAATAGTTCTATATCATCGCGCTTGAACTGGTCTGAGAGGAAGGAGGAGCACATCAGCTCATGCCAACACCCATCATCAGTAACGTGACCTGAAGAACGACCCATGATCAGACACTCCAAACACGACCGTGGCACGGAAGCTACTGGATCCAGACTGAAGTTCTGGACCGAAATAAACCCAGTTGTTATTGACCTTTGTATCTTTGGATTGGCATTGTTTTCGACTCTTCTGTCTCTAACAGCTGTTCTGTGCATGCAGGGACCATTGTACCCAAACTGTGGATAAAGAGTTGTACGGCACAGCAGCAGCTTCTCACTGCAGAAGCCGTGAGTTGTTCGAATCTCTACATCCCCGGCACCAGCAGATGGTTGTGGGTCTACGTGAGTATGCCAATATGGTGTCATGGAGCCAAGTAACCTCAAGCAGCGCACTTGAAGACACACCGCCAGGAGATCAGCTGCAGAACATGTTTTCATTTGAGGCGATGATAGCAGTGAGTGTGGCCCCTCTGTCAGCACTCATATTCGATTGAGTTACAACTGAAAGACTACCCTGTCCTGCTATCCCTTGCACAGGCACCTCCTGCCTGAATGTCAGGCAGGCTTGTGCAGCAAACAGGCTCAAGCCAACACTGGCCCTGGTCTCTGGGAAGCTCTGTAGCAGAATGCAGGTGATCGAGTGCGCGCAGCGTTGAGCATGTTTAGATCCTTAGATTCACCAAGCCTGCCTGTGATGTACACTGGTTACTGTGTGCACATGTGCACTGGGAAGGACAGAGTCTCCGGCACCCACCACGTGCTCTGAAGTGCAGGTGTAATCTTGGACGAGTTGATGTGTGCGATGGCTGGTGGTACAATGCCAGGCTCTGGTGCAGCACCACCTACACCGGAGCCTGACATTATCCCAGCTGTGCTCTCAGAAACTTCAGCCGTTTGGAGGCAACGAAAAGAGTCTCGCTTGCAACGTGAAAGGAAACAGCGAATGCTGAATCACCTGAAGAGACAGAAGGAGCTTGCAAAAGGTGAGGCCCTGTGTTTGCTGTGGCTGACATGGCGTGTCAGGTTCCAGACGCTTCTGGCTAGTTGCGATTTCTGGTGATTGCTTCGAGTCACGATTGATCCAAGTCACTACCTCTTGTTGCATTGAGATTGCTACCTGCTGCAGCGCTTGGTGGAGAGGACAGCTCAGAGAATGACCTGTCTGATGACAGTGAAGATGAGAAAGACATGAGCGAGGGGCCACAGAATGATGGTGCCACTGTCCGGAATCCTATGCTGCCAGAGCGCGGCAGAGGGAAGCGTGAAAGGCAGCGCTCCAGCATCAGCCGCTCAAAGCGACAGAAGCTCAGCCCACGTGATGCACGCATGGTTCCGGTTGCTGAAATGCAGGGGGATGCACTCGAGGCCGCTCCTGCAGGAGCAGCTCCGGCACCCATGACGCGCTCACATAGAAGGGGGGAAGCCGCTCCCTCAGAAGCAGCTGCGGCACCCACAACGCGCTCACATAGAAGGGGGGAGGCCGCTCCCTCAGAAGCAGCTCCGGCACCCATGACGCGCTGACATAGAAGGGGGGAAGCCGCTCCCTCAGAAGCAGCTCCGGCACCCACAACGCGCTCACATAGAAGGGGGGAGGCCGCTCCCTCAGAAGCAGCTCCGGCACCCACAACGCGCTCACATAGAAGGGGGGAGGATAGGTCAGGGCGGTCGCGATAGCAGGGTTCTGTCCGCCAGGGTGTAGGGCGGGAGAACTATGCAGGAGATCTTTCCCATGCAGGAGACCTAGGGACCGTTTGTGTTAGAAGGTCACAGCAGCAGTGTTGTCAGCAGCACGAGGGACAGATGTGCCTGACACAGCAGATAACTGTGTTTGCGAATTCAGATCGCAAGCAAAGAATGATTACTCGTTGATAGAGGTTTTGATTTCCGCTCAGCGAGGAGTCAAGGTGGCGACCTCAGCCTGAAGATTTCCAAACTGCCGCTCTGTGGCCGCTTTGCTTCCCCCCCGTTCCAGCACGCAGCCTCACCATCACACAGCAGAAGCTTAACAATCTGCATGCTGAAGCCGCTGCCTTGTCCCCAGGGAACCACAGGAAGAAATTAACTCCATCGACAAGCGTGACGAAAGTTTCAGAAAAACCCTTCCATCAAGGGGGGACTGTAGATCACATTTGGTGCCTTCCTGACTGCGGTGTTAGGTCTGGTGGTGCAGTGGACCGCACACAGGTGGGAGGAAAACTCCGTAGGAGGAGTTGGCGACACAAACTGTTCGGGTAGAGCATGTGATGAAGGATCTGTAGCATCAGGAGTTCGGCCAGATTGTGTAACTGGAAGCTTATTGACGCTAGCAGATCTCTACGGCCAGGTATTCAGTGTTTACAACTCATCATGCTGTCTTAGTCCCTGAGTCCCTCAACCTAAGGGGAAGGGAGTGTGCATGGTCGCGTGGGTGAGGTTACTGCGTGAGGGACAAAGGTGCACTGGTATACAACTGGCGATATAACTTTCACTGGTCTACAGCGCCAAAGCTGCAGCTTGAACTCACCCGCCGGCATTTCCAGATATCGTATCAAGAGCAACATGAAGGACGTGGCCAGTAGTAAATGACATGCAGGAAAAATGAACCTGCACTATTCATCAAACCAACCCCGGGTATTGTATCTCTGTGTGAGGCTTTGGCCACAGGGTCCAACAGCAGCCTGTGCTGGAAGTGCTGAAGCCATCAGCAGCTGTGAGCTTCCGGATGCAGCAATATGAGACAACTGATAGCTGACAATGCACATTATCAACGCAAGTTACGTGCTAGTGTACGAGCTGACACAGTGTCTTTGAGAACAGCTTCGTACATGAATTGCATCAACGCCGGGCCTGAACCTCGTCAGCAGATGGTTCTGTCCCCCAGGAGATGGGGAGCGTTTCAAGATAGATTGGTGTTGTGTTTTAAGCAGGCTCTGCGCTTGGCAGTATCATGAGGTGCAGTGGTGTTCGCAGGATGGCACGTGGCTTGCAGCTCACATGTTGGCTGTTGTGTGTAGGTGACAGCGGCAGCAACCAGAATGCAGCAGCATGCATGCTGCAGCCCCGTTCTGCGCCCTAGATTCAGGCTGCAGTGGCAGTCCCCGCGTGCTCGTGGGCAGGGAACACAAGTGAGAGGACAGTCCTTTGTGCCTGCAGAGGTGAGGTACCGAGGCGTCCAAACAGAGAACGGCGGCGCTGTCACTGGGCCAGCTCTAGACACCGCTCAGGTGCGCGCAGCCGACGCTGTGGGCTACGTCGTCAACTTCATGTCCACAAGAGCGCGTCTGGGGCTGTACAGTTGCGAAGAGGGTGTTGCACCCGAGGCGCAAGTGTGCGGTACCCTGAAGGGTTGGTTGTCAAGGCGGAGGGCGGGGGGGGGGGGCGTGGATAGCCATTTGTATTTGATCAAGTACATTGACGCCACCACGTGTGACAGGTTCGCCTCTTGGTTGCAGCGGAGGCAGCGGTGAATGGGAGACGGGGGCCTGTGGGCGTCACGGGACGCGTACTGGTCAGTTCCGTCTGTGCGTTTGGTTCATTTTGGTTTCATGTTGGGGTCAGAAGTGGACATCACATGCAAGAAGCGCCAGGCCGTGTGCGCAGCGGCGTTTTGTTCTGCAAACGAGTTGAGATGGATAGCTGGATAGCCCAACCACCAGATGTTGCATGCGTAGTGCACCTCTGGCCATCACAACCATCCCGTGATATCCTAACAGCATGCACACAAATGCCGAAGCACTTGCAAAAAATCCTCGAGTACAGAAACTGGGCACAACGATATGTTGCACTGGTGCTCGAAGCTAGGCGCGGAGGAGCTTTCGCCCCAGCTGTTGGTGTGTTTTTTCCACCTCAGAACTTGCTGACCGTGTCCGTCTGGATCAGCATGAAACCGGGGTTATAGTTTCTGGTGTATTATTCCTGCTTATAGCTAATCCGCGAAGTATGAAATTGGATGTTTTTCGCTTCTGCCGCTGCCTGCGGTACGCTCACCTGCCATGTCATGTTTCATGTTGAGACCAGTCGTCGCCTCCCAACGACAAGTGACGGTGTTGCACTGTAGGTACGTGGGCAGCTTCATGATACTGATTGTGTTCGGTCTCGAGGCTTTACTGTACCACTCTGTGCTAGTCACGTACATCAGGATCACCAGTCATTCGGACTCTTGGGCCACAAAGGCCCTCGGAGTGTTCGTTCTAGCTTCGTACTCAGCATTGGTGAGCATCCCACCCAGCACTGTTGCCTGAGTGAGCGCCATATCGCCAGCCTGCAGGCTGTGCTGCCCACGCAGCTACGGAGCTCAGATTCATCGCAGCGAAACACAGCAAGTCAATATGCACCATGCAAGCACAGCATTACATGAAAGTTCTCTTGAGGGGCATCTATCGCTTCAACGTGACCCGTCTGCTGTACACAACTCATGCTTAGAGGTCTGAAGCCTGAGAAGTCAGCACCTGCACCAGACAGGAAACGCACCACTAGTGACTGTCCCAACTCTTGTTCCTTCAGATTTACCATTGTAACATACGAGCGCACAAGATATCAGCATGGCGTGCTCCAGACTGCATCCCTGCCTTCAGCTTCACATGTGCTGTACACATACATGGCACAAGGTCGCGGTAGCGCAGCTGCAGTTTTCAGCCGATGCGTGTTTTCTGTAATTAATGCGCAACATGTGCGCAATGCTGCAGTGCCTGATGCTGACATGGTCTTATCTTGCCACAGTGCTCACATCCCCAGGCACAGTGCCAGCTGGATGGCATCCTTTCCAATCGTCTCAGGTGCGAGCTCTGATGATACAGTGGGCCTGTTACTGCGCAGTTTTCTGCACTGTTCTGATGTTGCACATCGTGCTGCGCAGCCAACAGCACAGGTCCCACTGTGAAGCTATGCAGGAAGAGCAGACTGCCAGGCAGCAGTTCACGAGGCCAGCCTCCGCAGCAGACCAGCCTGTTTCCAGAACAGCGAACTTTTGCCGGCGGTGCCAGGCGTGGAAGCCCCCCAGAGCACATCACTGCACCATGCTCGGAACTTGCGTCCTCAAGATGGACCACTTCTGCTTGTGGGTGGTCAACTCTGTGGGGCTGCTCAATTACAAGTTCTTCCTTCTGTTCTTAGTATACACAACACTGGCGTGCATCGAGACACTTGTTGTGCTGCTGCCTGTGGCGATTCGAGGCATCGCTCAGCATTCAGACGAGTCGTCCAGGCGTGTCGCTGGCGCATCTCTTGCCCTTGTGCTTGCCGCATGTGAAGCAATGCAGTGATCTAGTGATGCAGAAGAAATCTCCTAGCAGAGCCCCAAGAAGTGGCGTCTTTGGTGCGCAGTGACAGGCATGCTCAGTTGCACTCTGCAGTACAGGGAGGTCACACAGGCACTCATTGCCATCACGTTTTCGTGCGGCTTCGCACTCGCACTTCTTGCGTTCTTGGGCATGCATTGGGACATGCTGAAGCGCAACTACACATCCATTGAGAGCTTCGACTACTCCATGACAACCTCGTGGCCCCATGACCGAGGCTTCAGGCGCAACTGGCAAGAGGTGTTTGGGAGAAAGTGCGTCCCCACCCACCTATCATGCTCCCCGCATGTGCCCGTTCAGTGTGATTGTGTGGGGCAGATTAACCCTCATCTGGGCCCCACCTGTCTCCTGGAAAGTAGCACCGGTGGTCACTGTGCTGGGGACTCTGTTGGCTGCGCAGATGTGCAGCACCTGCGCAAGCTGCATGCCAGGCGCAGCGTGGCATGCTCGTCCTTACGTACCCCCCCCCCTCTCTCGTTGTGACTGCTACCTTCTGTTTTGTGTCGTGGCCTGAGCTGGTGTGGTTCTGCGCAGGGCTCATCTGTGGTTTGTGCCCATACTGACACAAGATGACAGGCAGTGGCTGCTGACTGAGGCATTGGAAGCACAGTCACAGCCCCTGGTGTATAGTGCCCCGCAACCAACATCCCGGGACATCGGCCCAAACTTGGTGTAGCGCTGGTTTCGTGTGCTGCAGTTGACACATGCACAGCAATAGTAACTCATGCAACCAAGTTCCGTGTTACATTGAGAAGTATTTGTTGTAAACTGTTGGTGACACTGGTGCGTGTTCGCACTATCTGAAGTCAACAGGTACTTTGCTATTTTCAAAGTACTGGCGCACACGACTTGTGGGCACAAACTTTATCAGATTGCCGTACTTCCCCAGAGCTGGCTTCACCATCTCGTAGGGAGCTAGGAATGCCAAGGGAGCGTCTACCATCAACACCTCTGCAGCTCTTCGCGGGTAAAAGTTGAAAAACGCTTCTATGAGGAATCTCACAAACGAGAAATCGGCGTTTCGGGGTCCGAAACCTTTCAGGTCAAAAATACCTATCACAGTATCCACTCCTTCAGGCCTCGAATCAATCGCCTTCTCGATGTAGTACACACACAGCTCCTGGCTCTTGCGTTCCGTGAACTGTCCGACAACATGCCTGCATCACATCGCAAGCGGTGACAGGAGCAACTTGGCACAGTTCGAAGCATGTGCTGGTCACATCCCTGTCACTACAGAGTTGTACAGAGATTGAGGGAACAACCAATTATTGCAAGATTGGGACCAAACGTACCTAGCCACCCTGATGACCAATGCTGGACGTCCATAAACGTCGGTGTGATTGTGCAGGTACACCTTGCCTGTGGTTGCCTCTTTGCGGATCTCCTCATATGTCACATCTTGCATGTGGAACCGCTGTCTCCATGCTAAGCATGTTTGTAATTTCTTGTAAGCTTCGTCTACATTAAAATTTCTGTCCCTCAGGAACCACTGCGCCTCGCCTACTGTTGGTTTATTGCCCGGAAATCTCTCCAGAAGCTGTTTCAGTGCCTGAAATGCAACACACTGGATTGAAATGGTTTCAATTCCAGATGCACGTACATACATGCAACCAGGGGTTTCGAGATACAAGAAATTCAACTGGCACACATTTGAGGGCTCCACGTGAACTGCATCAATCTTGCATGCCAGGTTGGAAATCAGGCCACTCACAGGAAGGACACGATGGAAGCAACAAGAACATTCAAACCTGATTGTTGTTCTCCGTTTCGCGCCATGGTGGAATTTCCAAGCCTGTACGTGGTGGGGCTGAATGTGAGTGCACAGCTTTCAGAAACACGTGTCCCCGACTACCATCATCATCGCTGGTACATCTGCACCATGCAGACTGAAACTGTCTGTACCGCGCTCTCTGGACAAGGACAGCGGCTTGATGCGGAGGGCAACGACGTACACCTCGTAGGTTCAACATGTCTTTCAGAGAAGCTGGCAAGACGGTGGAACAGCTTGACGAACAAGCGACGTAAGCGCGTAGCATATCTATGTGTTTCAGAGTGTACATGGTACATTCTACAAGGCATACAGCGCACAGCGTGCTATACAGCTGCAGCGCGCTGTACTGTGTGCATGCCGATTGCGAGCCACGATGAATACAAAATTGAATCATGATCCGCGCAACACGAGACCAGAGAGGATGGCAATAGTAATTGAGACGATTTGAATGCACATAGGTAGAAGATAAATACGGATACATCCAAAGCCTGTGATTGAGACACCGCAACGTTCCCTGTGCAGTCCCCACCATTGAGTTCCTGAACGTGTACAGAGCCTGCCTGCCTCTCCCACGAAGATGACAGCTATTATTGAAGAAATCACTGATGTGGATCCTGCCGAGCTGGACGATGTATTTGCACGATGGCTGAACCAGGTGCAGTTCTAGAAGCGTTGTTCCAGGGCCTTGGAGTGTAAGCCACGCTTGGGCGGTGCCTGCCCTTGGCACGCTTATAAATGTCATGTCGTGCATCCTCCTGGCCCGGAGTGCAGTTTATGGTACTGACGAGGCAGTGGGTTACTGGCATTGACCGATTCCAACTAATCGCACCTGTGCGCAATTGTACACCGCAAGAGAACAGTCATGATTGTGTCGTGGAGGAATCAGATGCGTTGTTGAGTAGTTGCTGGACGTGCAGAGAAACGGAGATGTCGAAATGTTTCTTCGAGACGTTTGCGGGTTTCTCAAGCGCCGCACGTCCTTCATTACCAGCGAGGGAGCGGAGAAAAAGCTGTTGAAGGTTTTCAGAGAGTACCAGCCCAGCACGAAGGTGCGGAAATCTAGCCCCCATCTCCCATATCAACTCCATCCGCTTGACAATGTCACAGCCCATGACCAAACCCGTCTTATACAGGGGTTCAAAGGAGGCTTCCTTGGATCTTCTCCCAAACCAAAGGCTGCCCAAAAGCCAGCGGAGCCTGCAGCCCCGAAGCCAGCAGGCACTGCAGCGCCAACACCCTCCACTTCACGGGCTCCAGACACTGTGCCCACTGCTCACCCCATTGCTATGACCAGACCCACAACAACTCATGAAGCTGCTGCTGCGGGCAAGGTGTCCACAGAGCAAGATGAGGAGACTGGCCTGCCACCGAATGCTGGCAATGGGCTTGACCTCGAAAAGTACTCGTGGACACAGACACTTTCGGAGCTGACCATCAATATTCCCGTGCCAGCAGGCACTCGTGGGAAGACCTGTGATGTTCAGATCGGCTCCAAGACCCTACGAGCAGGAGTGCAGGGCCAAGAAGCTGTGTTGGATGGCGCCCTTGACGGCGATGTCATTGTGGATGAGTGCTACTGGAACTGTGATGGCAAGGTTCTAGAGATCTCTTTGCAGAAAAAGGATCGCATGCAGTGGTGGACCAAAACCGTGGATGGGGAGCCTGAGGTGAACACCAAGAAGGTGTGATTCCTTCTCCTTCCACGCCGTGCTGCCTCGATCTGGTTGCTCCTCCGGTTTCAATGGATAGTCGAATGCAATGTTTCAGCCTGAGGAGGTTTGCAGTTCGCATTGGCATGTGCGCATACTATTGCCTTTTTAGCTTGCAACACTGCAGCATGGGGGGCAACACTACGCACCCACCTGTGCCGCAGTACTCTGCACAGTTTGAGGTCGCTGGAAGGTTTTTCTGTAGCCATATGTAGTGCCAAACCGTTGCAGCAAACGCAGTTTCTTTCCTGCTGTCACAGCTTCCAATCACTACACTTCCATCTCTGCTGAATATTCTCCTTCAATCAGATGTTCAGATGACATGAATGGGTGGTGTGTCGGATTTGCTACTGCTGGCAGCAAATAGATGTGAGAGGATGCAGTTGGACCTTGGGACGATGTGGTGCAGGTGGAGCCCGAGAACAGCAAGCTATCAGACCTGGACATTGAGACTAGGTCAACTGTGGAGAAGATGATGTTCGATCAGCGTCAGAAGCAGATGGGCAAGCCCACCAGCGATGAGATGAAGAACCAAGACATGCTATCAAAATTCATGGCTGCTCATCCTGAGATGGACTTCTCCAACGCCAAGATGATGTGATTACTACAAGGTCAGCTACCAGTGATGGTAAGCAGATCATAATATTGTACCACTCTGCTAGGGATACCTGTGAATAGATTCCTGTAGACCTTTCCCATTTGAAGAGGCTTGTCATGCGTGTGTTGTTAGGACAAGGCACTAGGCTGTAGCCGGATCAGTAGGAAGGCTGTCTGCACACGCTTTTGCCTGATCGCAGTTGTGATCTTCCTGCTGCAACGATCTACGTTCAGCAACAGCGCCAGTAAGTCATTGTCCTGCGATCGAGTCTTCCTATCAACACCACTTAGAAGTGCACTGCTTACCTCGCATGATGCAGCTTACACATCACCTATGGTACGTCAGAACCTTGCAATATTGTCAACACTAGAATAGACGACCCACGTTTCCCCCGAAATTCCGGACAGGCGCCTGACAATTCGCTGCAACCCCCGCTACAAATCAGCGAGGTGGTCTGCCTGCACATCACCTGCCATCCTAGCTTTCATTCGTGCCACGGCCAGTGCATCTGGCAGTGCAAATTCATCATCTGACCCCTCTGCTGCATCTGCCGTTGGTTGATCTGCAGCAAGCGGCTTTGGCCCCAGCGATATGTCCGAATGCTTGTCAATCCTCATTCTCTTCTGCTTTCGGAACCCTTTGGTGAGTTTTGCACTTGTGCGAACTCCTGGTTGGTGCAGAAGCCCAGTGCTCACTTGCATCTCCCATACTTGCCTGCACATGCGCTGCTCCCTTACCACACCGACACTTTTACTCGCAGCACCTCTGCAGCTGTGACGGACACAAGCAAAGAAACCGCACAAACGAAATTGCATCCACGTGCTTGATGGGGTGCTTGCACAGTGATAACATCCTCTTGCCCTGAAGTATAAACCTCCCTGATACGGATCACCACCCAGACATTCCTCAATTTAGAATGATGGCAGAATTCCGAACCAGAAACGCAGTCCCACACACACAGACACACACATGGTCTACATCAAGCATTCAAACTGCCTCTGTGGCAACAAGAAATGCATTGACATTCCGTCAACCCCAACATGCAGCAAAGAAGCTCACCTATGCTTATGGTAGAGATACAGCGCAGCACGAGCATCCTGGACGGGGTCATGCTCTCCTGCCTGGATGCTGATGCCCAGCTCCTCAGACACAACGTGCCTCAGCGCTCGAGAATACAGTTTTCCGCTACCTTTCCGGACCCCCATCAAGGGGGGGTACAATGCTGTGTCTCGGATTCTGTGGCGAGGGATGGTGCCTTGCAATGCCAGCACCTGAAGCATCACACAGTGTTCGTGCTGCAGAACCGAGAACGCCCAGTGGAGCACACAAAATTCTTGCACCTGCCTGTACTGCAGATATCATGAAGTGGCAGAGGAGGCACAGGCTGCGAGGTTTGCCCCTCTCTGAGGGGAAACAGAGTAGCGAGCTGGGGACAGGAACCTTGATGTCGTTGTGAACAGCATGCCCGACCAGGATGCAGTCCGTGGTGAGCTCATGCATTCGGCGGCTGGCTTCCTCAAGAGAGATGCCATCCTTGAGGTCCGCCCATCGGATGCCTGTCACATGGAAGCGGTAGTCTGTTACTTTCTCCTTGGGGCGCACCCACACATCCAGCAGCACATTTCCAGCATCATTGATCTGCACAGAACACCGCTGCATGACAGTCATGCTGACTGAAAACTGTCACAGCTGTGCACAGGGATCAAGTGCCAACTTTAGAAAACCTTGGAACAGGAACAGCCACATGTGCTTGACCAAGCAGCCCAGCGCACCAGTGTCGCCCTCGCCAGCGCATCCCGCTTCCTCCCCTGGCTTGCGCCAACACCGACCATCTCACAATCCAGGGCAAGAACTTCCGTCTTGCTGGAGTCCTCACTCTTCGCTACGAGCTTGCCGTCAACTATACCTTGTGAGGAAGCTGCCAGCCACTCGGATGACTTTGCAGAGCTCTGAGCTTGGCTGGCACTCGCACGCTTGCGCTTCTGCCCTGTGTGGGACGCAGAGCGGGGGTGCTGCGCTTTAGCTGGTAGCCCCTCTGAATGCTTCAACGCTTGAGCCTTCAGACGATCCCAGTTGCTCTTGCCAGTAGCACCCTTGTTGCTGGGTGGTCCGGCATCACCCACAGACACACCTGCTGCTGCTGTTGCTGCAGCAGTTGAATTGCCATCGCCTTTCTTCCTATATCTCTTCTTTCTTGGCCCCACCCGTTCACTTCCTTTAGAGCCGCCTTCATTACAGGCTTCTGCCTGCGTGCCTTGGTTGTGTTTACGTTCGGTAGTGGGCGGGCGGGCATGCACCTCCTCTGATTTTTTCGTCGGAGTGCTTTCAGCGACAGGCTCCTTTTTAGTATGGAGAGTCGCTGAAGACTTGGACGTGGGGGCGGCACTAAACAAGGTCCCTTTCTTCTTGCCTGTGTATTTGTCTATTTTAGCTGCTTTGCAAGGCTTCTGCGCAGTGGAGGTGGCATGCTTGGCAGGTGCTGGCGACGCTGCATCACCACGCAATACAGATGCTGGGTGAGCTTGTCTCGTCGGCTTCGCCTTTGAAGCAGCCCCCGCCACAGGTGGCAACAGCCCCTTCCGGGCTCTGAATTTGGGCTTGCTATCAGCCATTCGCTTGAAAGCTACTTAAAAATGCAAACTAAAACTATGTATCTATTTATTCAGCTGCTTAAGTGCGCTGGTCACGCGCTGCTGGGCATCGTGCTTGGTGCTGAGGAATAGCAGCCCGCTGTGTTCTGTGTACACCGCCTGCATTAAAGACACAGAGTCATGAATCGCCCGTCATCGACACAAACAGAAGATATAAATCACACCTTTCCTTTCGACACAGTTTTGAGCTCGTTAAGAGCAGCCTCCAGCTCCTGCAACACCAATTCAACAATCACGGCATTGCAGCGGAGTGTAGCTCTTTGAACATCTTGCTCGGGCGAGCTTCAGCTTTTCGTACAGACTTTCAAACGTGCGAATCTCTTTTAGTGTCCGTTAGTACTTGTTTCTGAAAGGGCAAGTCCGGCACCTCCTTGTTGTACTCTTCAGCAAACGTTGGCGGCATGCCTTGAACAACTAGCTAACGAGCGCCGGGTGTACAAGAAAATCGAACGCGTAAGAGATGTGAACGTGATGTGCTTGTCCTAGAGAAAGCACAAATGCTGAACGGTTTCGTGCAAACGGCAGATGCCACGGCAGCTGAAACACAGAGGGGTCACAGAAAGGAGAATGCCTCGCCTGAACAGACGATACTCTGTCTGTACCACGACATTTGTGGTGCACAACGAGGATCCGCTTGCGGTGAGTGTGACATGCCCTCTGCGCAGATCTGTGGTACAAAATCATGTTACATGCGAGCCTAGTCCCATTCCTCAACATTCTCTTAACCTTAGATTTCCCACTTCTCGCTCCTTGTGTCCAACCATTCATACACATCTCTTAATAAGAACAACTGGACAATTCCTCCACAAGCTGAGGCACTCTGGCAACTGGTGCAACCAATGTTTGGAACAAACTTTTGGTGCCAGTGGTCAGCACAGGCGATACAGTTGACAGTGCAGCGCCAACCAAGCAACATTGTCAGAAGCATGCGAGTTAACCAGGCAACTCGAGAGAGTCATCCGAGCGCGTCATGCAGATGTCGCTGCTACATGCTCATGCAACCACCATGTACTACACAGAAGTCCAGAGATTCCTTGGCAGGTGCTGAAGCACAACTCAGCGGCTCCAGGCGAACCAGGTTGGGGCCACATGCACTTTATCACGCACGATTGCCGTCTACACTTTGGGCTAACTAAAACACAGGCTGTGAGCACACAAACCAAGAACAACTCCAACCAGGCACAGCATAGCACAAAGCACTCCTGCTTCGCCGGGTTCCTCACTTGCTATTCATCAGGATATCGACCACAGAGTTAAGGTCTACTCCTTTCCCCTGCTGGATCACTGAAGCCAGCACACGCTCGACCTGGTCACGTGGGAATCCCATGGAGCACAGGTCATTCACGATCTGCTGCGTGGACATCTGCTGCTGTCCTTCACGCTGCCCACCAGGAGCACCTGCAGGGGGCCCAGCCGGGGCACTGTACCTGGGAGCCACGAACGCAGTCAGGCACTGGGTGAGCGGCGCCAGTATGGTCAATCCACCGCATGCAGCGTACTCAATGCGTGGGTACAAAGCGGACTATTTTGTTGCTGTGCTCAACGCAGCAGCAGCTGTGAAACACCGTCAATCATGGTGAGCGTGGAGCCTTGTGCTGGTGCGAAGCGCTCACAGCAAGGTGCTCTTGTCAACGAGAACGCAGTTGTCAACGCAATCAGATGTGGTGTGAATGTGAAGCTGTGCGGCATGCAGTGACAGCCTCTGCTAGTCGCCATACATGTGAATGAGCGCAGGGACAAGGAGTCAAGGGGGCACACCTAGGGGCTCCAGCGCGGTCCATTGAGTACTGGCGAGGGGGCTCAGGGGGGGGTGCGGGTTGCTGGGGGTAGCTGAAGTTGCTAGAGCTTTGAGCTGGGGGCATCGGTGCAGTGTAGGGGCTGTACGAGGGGGGCACTGAGGCCGTGTGCGTCACCTGGCGCGTTAGATCTGGGTACTGCGCAGGCGGAGGGGGGCCTGGATATGCAGACATAGGTGGGGGCGGCTGCTGGCCGTAAGGGGACGGTGGAGGTGGTGCAGATGAGAACTGCGAAGGAGGTGGTGGTGGTGGTGCATGCGCCGGCTGCGGCTGGGGTGCTGGGGGAGCAGGAGGTGGAGGCCCAGGAGCAGGTGGCGGTGGCGCTGCAAGGGAAGGTGGTGGTGGCGCTGCAGGTGGTGCCTCATATGTTGCATAGTGGGCGGATGGCGCTGCGGGCTGCTGCGGTGCAGTGGCAGATGGTGGCTGTTGGGGGGCGGGCGCTGGAGCAGGGGGTGCAGGAGGAGTCACTACCGACTGTGTGGCGAGAGGCTGGCTGGCAGGGGCCTCTGCAGCCTGAGCTGCTGGTGCTGCGGGTGGGGTGGAAGCTGTGGAAGAGTCTGTTTCCCTCTTCGACTTGCTCACTCCCTCCTTCTTCTTCTTCTTCCCTCCCGACTCCGTCTGAAGACGGACAAGCTGCTGCTGTGCTTCTACAAGCTCAGAGTGGTCTCGCATGGCTTGGACTGATCGACCGATATCCCTCAAACCCTCGTCCACTGTCGTGAAACGAGAGTGCAGAGTGGCCTGCGTGCTCTCCAGATCAACCTTCTCCACAGTGCACTTAAGCGCTTCTAATCTCTGCTCTAGACTCTCCACACGTTGCACCACAGACCGCAGAACGTCCTTCATCCCGCTGACGAGCTTCCCGACAGCGCTCGTCACGGCCTTCTCCACGGAGGTCGCTACTGCCTCGTGAACGTAATCCCTTGCGTCCTCCTTCAGCATCACGTACATGTTGGCTGGTAGAGAAACGGGACCTTGCGATGCTGAAGCGGTGTCATTACGCAATTGCGGACTCTCAGCTCCGTTGCTTGCCACTCCATGATCTGACTTCTTCGGAGATGACGGCCTCATTGGCTGTGGAGTTGTATCTTTAACTTCCGGCTCGGGTTGAGCCAACGGCCCGAGGAGGTCCGCGAACGGATCGTCATCCATGGAGGATGAGCGGGGCAATACTACTAGCTGAACACCAGAACTAGATACTTACAAGCACTATCGGACACGATAGTGGAGAACAGTAGTGCAGACGTATCCGTTCCGAATCACTGTGACAATCTGTGCGCGGATGCACTACTTTGGTCGACTAAAACAGAAAGCAGCAACACGATCAGCACCCCCTACTCGGTGTTTACCAACTGCCACAGTGCTGAGAACTGCACGGATGATCAAGGAATCTGTGATCGAGGAAGCGTGTGGAGCGAGAGAAAACACGCGATGCAATGACACCTAAGCAATCGCGCATTTTTGGACATCCACAGATGGGCAGTATTGGGGGACAGTCCACAAAGGTCTCAACAAACGAACTTCTGAGCAATGTGCCCGGCGCACACGCTGGTACGATATGGTAAGCCATGAGTACAGTGGCGATGGAGTGTTGAGTGAAGTTTTCATTTTAGGTGTCCCGAATGAGATTGACACTCATATGAAAGTCACATCCGGTCCACAACCCTGAGCCCAACTGAAGCACAGCTTCCGGTGCCTGGAGTGGACACGCATGGTGCAACGTACTGCCTCTTTGAACGCCTTGCACACTGTGATCCACAACATGCAAGAATTTAGACGATTGTGCATGTCTGCCCCTCTAAAAGGGATGTGTTCAGGACTCTGAGCAAAGGGACAGACACAAGACAGCTAGGCTTACCACGCAGCGAACGTGCACAGACACTGAGGAGCGCTTGTGAAAGAACAGCCCCACTCAAAGCACATCCGCTGCGCTTGTCACAGAGCTCTCCTGTGCTGTGCCTCACATCAGCTACAGTATGACGAGGTCTGCAAGGTATGGAATATTCTCGTAAAAATGAATCGCATGAGAGTGGGCGCTCGAGTTGCACGTGGCGGCAACTGTACTACCGCAGCCACCCGACAGAGGCAACCCTGATCAGACTTCACATACTATTGCTTAAAGCAACCCCCCCCCCCCCCCCGCTAAACTTCTCAGTTTACGCCATCAACTGCCGTACTCAATTCCTTCATGATGTAAGATTTATCAATGTGCGATCTATCAATGTGCGAGCTGTATCAATGTGCAACAGGCTACTATCTTCATTCTCCTCTGACCCAGACTCAAAACACTCCTCTCCCTCAGCATCAATATCGCCGTCTTCTGCATCCAGCAGGTCGTACACAGTGATGCGCTGCTCTGCGCACACTGTCGCCAGTCCACGGGCAACAGACACCGCCAGAGGGGGGTTGACCTGCCCGCTGGGCGTGTACCTGCTCGCCACTTCAGTGAGGTCGTCCAGCTTCACCAGCCCCCCCTGGCCCACAATCTCCTGCACACACAACGTGTTTGTCTCTCCATCAAGCATGATTTTGTTTCTGAAGCACATTGGGAACTACTGCGCGCAGTGGGTCATGCTCCTGTGCGTGCGTACATGTGTCCCAGCGAGAGCTGCATGTGACGAGGCATGGCAGCCGCGATGCGATGAACATGCAGGGGTGGGAGCCACAAGCACACCTGCAACACGTCTTGCTGCACGGCGCTGCACAGAGGCACCAGCGAATTGTCTTCGAAGGGGCAGGGCACCAGCGAGATGATGCCTTCCAGGCTGTCTTTGCCGCGGCTGCGGCGCGTGCTTGGGGCCGCCTCCTCTACTGCAGCTTTGGTGAGCAGCACCAGTCCACCCCTGCAGCACACGAACATGAAACATGTGGGCTCCACTGGGAGCATCTGGACTTTGCAACAATCCTAATGAGTTCTGGTGAAGCATCTGCGTTCATTGGTTTTGAGGCAGACAAGCAGCCGCCCTACAGTTGTAGTGTACTCCACAGCACCGAAGCACATGCGTGAGTTGTAAGCAAGCGCACGAATAATTGTATGCATGGAGTGACTGTGCGCGCAGTGGGGGGGAGGGGGAGGGTTGGAGCGGCGGAGGATTCGGCTATCACCCACCCGAACGGCGGAACGGCAGACAGAGTCCTCTGCGGGCTCCAACAGCGCAATCGGACGGTATCAAGATTTGATAATGCATGCTTCAGAACCACAAGCGATGGAGCACCACCGTTGTTCCCTGCTGACCCAGAGAACATTAGAGGACTTCAGAACACTTGTAGACACACAACGCGATGGAGGTCGCACGCTTGAAATGGGTGAGCATCCACAACCATCTGCCTCGCATCATTCTGGCACACATCCAGCACGGCGCCACTCATGCTGGCAACGGTGGGCAGTGCAGGGTCATACTGAAAGCTGATCTGAGCCACACTGTCCGACTTCTTCTGGGCAAGCGTGCAGCATACTTGCAGCGCCACCGTGACCCGCGGCGAGGCGCCCCCCATGGCCAGGGTCCCATCGCTGTCAGTGTGCGGTTGCATGCACTTTGCGTTGCCACAGGGAGCGTGCTTCCGTGACCGGCCAGACAGGCACAGCTGCAGTTGCACACATATACTGACCAGGGACATTGACTGGCGCGCTAAGCGTTAATGTAGAGAACGTAATATTGGTAACTACAAGTACTTGACCACTAGTATCAGTAAGTGTAATGTTACTGCTGCACTAAGTACTACCCACCTGCCTGTTGGGTCGAACCTGAAACAAGGCAGCAAGCCACGCAGCACAGGGCAACCAGCAACACAAGGCTGTGATGCTGCAGGCTGCTGGATGAGCACGAACGGACAGTCGGAACGCTCGCATGCATACCTTGCACTGAGGCACCACACTGCTGCGGAGAGCTTCCGGAAGGTTAGAGAACAGGGCCTGCAGGCTCTGCCCGAGCGTGTCAACTGTCAATGAGAACGAAGCAGGCGCCGGCTGCTTTTCAGGTTCAGGGTGGCCCAGTGCAACGCCCATCAAGCGCAGCGCAGCAGGAGTGTTGCGGGGTGCCAGGGGTTTCCGTTCCGTGGTGAACCTGTCCACAGCCTCCGTTCCTGAGGTACCTGGACCCTGCACACAATCCAAGCAGGTGTTTACCCCTGTAGACACTTCGCGTTCCCCATTCCTGAATACATCTCTGCTTGCATGCGTTACTGAATGGATGTCACAAAGACTGACAACGATATAAATATTACCAGTGCGCGCTCGTGTGTGGCGCAACTCCTCTTCCTGCCTAAGTTCAGACGGCATGCCATGTGAAGTTCAAATGAACAAACTCGTGGTCCAGCACCATCCACCACTATGCGCACCAACCAACCCCTCATGCACAGCTTGCCAGTAAGGAAGCGTGGGTGCACCTGCATCTCTCGGAGGAGGGCATCGCCGTCGAAGTGGTGCTGCAGGAACGTCTGCAGAGCATGCTGCTCCTCCCCTGGTCCACTGTTGCTGGACATGTCTGCTCCTGGTGGTGTCAGGCCTGGGCTACATGCATTGCGCGACGCATTTGCAAGCCGCTGGAACAGCACGCGGTGTAGGTTGGCAGTGGACGTGATGTCGCGCTGTAGCGCCTCTAGCCGCACCAACAGTTGGAGAGCCCTCACTTGGGTGCCTTGCGTTTCTGACGCCTACACAACATGCATGCAGTTGCATTCAGAGTCTGCTCTGCCGGAATGTGCGCTTTTGAACTGCGTCAATGGCTTTGGAAAGCACCTGCCAGCATGTGCGTGCGTTGAGATTTAGGGTGTAGCAGGGGCCGCACCGGGATCCGGCAGGCTACATAAGCTGGACTGGCAGTCAGCAGGCCGTGGAGGTCTGCAAGCAGGAACGCTGTGCTTTGTAGTGCACTGTGAAGCTGCGAGGAGGCGGCGTGGGCGGATGACAGCGACGCATCGCATGCACGCGCGGCCTGCTTCAGGCCGTGCTCTCCAGGCCTGGTGGCGAGAAACACATGTAGCTGCGGACTCACTTCGCCCCTGGAAAACAGTGCCTGCACTCTATCCCTCATTACGAACCTCTTCCTCATTGCGTTGAAAGTGAATTCGGCAGTCCAGAGGTACCCTGGGTGTTGGTTGCTTTCGAAAACACAGGGCAGTTATGTTGTGGTGTGTGCCAAGGTAGAGAGATGCAGGGGGGTGGGAGGGGGGGGAACAGACCTGCAGGTCATGGCGGAGAATGTCTCGAACCCCTTCCCAGCTGTTCTGTGTGCCCATAGGCAGTGAAGGGTCATCGGCGCCGTACAGTGACAGCACCTTGAGAAGTGTGCTGCGTGCCGACTGCTTCGCACGCAGCATGCGGGTCATGGCAGTCTTGCACACAGATTGCAGGTGGCGCAGCTCGGTGGCGATCAGAAGCAGGCTGTGAAGCTCCTTCAGGCGGCTCCCCACCATGTCAAGAGAGCACACCACCATCCCCAGAGTGCCTGTACACGCATGCTTCCTCTCCAACACATACATGCAACGGTAGGGCACCACCTGACATGAGTCGTTCCTTCCAATCCATCAACACAATCCTCAGCACCTAGATATCATGTTGGGGTACAATCCAGAAGCTCACCAGCTTTAGACGTCTCTGCCTGCGTGCCATAGGTGACGAAGAGCCGGGAGATCTGAGGGCACAGCAGCATAGTCTGTGGCACACACTTTGGGGTAGGTCCAACCACTCCGTCAATAGAAGTTTTCAACACATCGTGTAGACTGAACTTCAGAAATGCGTAGTGCCCAAAAGCAGCCAAACATATGTCTCCTGCAGATGCGCAACCATCCATGCTGGATGCACTCCGATGCCTGTGCAAGTGAAACATGATAGAGCTGTACCTGCTGTGTCTGCGATGCAAAGGATATCCATCACTTCAAAGTCACGTTGCTTGAGAGGTGGTGTTTTGGTGTCTGCTGCACCTTTAGCTTGCGTGTTCGACTGCTCTGCCCCACCATTACCCTGCCATGGACAGTGCCTTCTGAACCTGTTCCACATGTCGTGAGTTAAGCGTGCGTCAGATGAGCCTTTACGAGGAGCTGAAGCCCAAGCCAAACATGCGATTCCGTGTTCCGTCTGTGGCTTGGTCTGCACAAGGCAGTACTTTGAGACCACTTCTATAAGGATGAAATAGAGTGATGAAGTGCTTTGAATGGCGACTGGAGGATGGAGACATACCTGCATCTCCGAGTTACCATTTTCGGCATCAATGATCGACAGGCTCCCGTCCTCGTGCCCAACTGCGAGCCGGATGCCGTCAGGTCTCCAACATATTGTCGTGGGCTTGCTCTGAAATGACAGCGCCCATATTCGCTGAAAGCTGGGATACTCGCGGTAAGCATGTAGCTGGCTGTCTTGGGTCAAGCAAGCAATCAGATCCTTGCCTGGGGACCACGCCGCTTGGTTGACAGCATTGACAACTTGCTTGTCGCTGGAGAGTAGGAATGGCATGCTTCAACAGCGGCCCTGAAGTAATTCCCAACAGGTGCTTGCACATGCAGCACTCCAACGCAAAGCTATAGGCTCAATCAGGCAACTGCCAAGGCAAAGAATTACAGCTTACATTGATGATGGTCTCAATCTGGGCCCAGTTGGGATGAAAGCTCGTTCAAGCCGATGAGGAGGCGAAAAGGTCAGCATTCGGTTTGAATTCTCTCAACAAGGCTCAACATTGAACAAGTTTCACTGAAACGCAGGAGTCAACCGGCTAGCAGAAGATACGTAACAAACGTAGACTACTTTATACGACTCGTTCTTGTCCCCAGCACTGTTTGCTTCATCGATTGATATACCGCCTCGCTCACGTCATGACTGCTTCAGGCGCGGGCACAGACGTGCCTGCAAATGCGGCAGCTGCAATAGCAAGTAAGTTGCAGGGAGGTCCGAAACCAAGAGTGCGAAGACTAGCAGATATCATGAACGATGGTGCGAAGCTGCATGTCTGTTGTGAGGCGTGCGTACGTATTCGATGGCTGTAATTGCCAACTGGCACAACCCCTACAATTGCGAATGTATAGAGTCTAGCGTTCTGAACCATGATTATAAACTGGAATGCGTGGCGGTGCAGACCACGCTTGTGCAGCTCCCCAGACTGTGGAATTCGTGCACAGCAAAGCAGCCAAGAAGGCGAAAAGGGAATGGAGGATTGAACAAGAGAACACGAAAGCCCTGCCAAAACAGCCCAAGCGAAAATCGTCGTTGCTTACAGTCATCACAATCTTGTGCTCAACGCTTAGTGCCGTCCTGTTTGGGTACAGAATGTATATCAAGCACTATGGGCCCATCAGAAAGCAGTATGTACGTTTATCTCTTTTCGGAACAGTTCGTATGCACAACCTGGTTGCTTGCAGCTCCTGTCACCCCAAAACCGTCCTTAAGGTGCCTCGGTGCCTCACATGCAGTTGTTGTACACTAAGGAACAGCTAGCAATGCACGATGCAAGCCATAGGCAGCCTTGGATTGCCATTGTTGGAGAGGTCTATGATGTGTCCAAGGCGAAGAACTATTATGGTGCGTGACAGGGGGGGCCCACAATCCTTCATCTGGCAGGAGGCACTGATACCAATATATATCTGGCAGGAGGGACTCATACCAAATTGCTCACATAGTTAAGAACACTAGACGTACCTGGTGTGCATTGCCTGAATAACTTAGGTTCCTACAAGCACCCTCAACCTGCACACGGCATGCGCAACATGTTGCTGCCAGACCTCAGCAGGTGTGCGGTGCAATGCTCCTGCATCCCGCTAGGCTATTCACATTCAGCATCTCGTTGTAGACTGCGACGAATGTAGGCATGGTGAAGTGCTTGATTGCAGGCAAAGACGGAGGCTACCAGTTCTTCTCGGGAGTAGACGCCTCGAGAGCGTTCCTCACAGGCGAGTTTGTAGCAGATCTCAGTGACAACGTCACTGACTTCACGCCAATGCAAATGGCCGGGCTCATACACTGGAAGGAGTTTTATCTCAAGGTTTCATTTCCTCCCCCCGATTTGTCCTGCAGACGCAGCATGCAGATAGGCATGCCAGCATGTGAGATGCAGCAGGCAGCAGTCGCTGTCACTGTGCATACAAGCTTTCAGCGGCATCCACAGCTATGGGTACGCAGTAAGCATTCCTTGGAGTGCAGGAGTACACGTACAAAGGTCGGGTCATTGGTGCGTTTTTCGATGAGCGTGGAGCCCCTACCGCTCTGCACCAGAAGGTGGTTGATGGCAACTTGCAACATCTAGCAGCAGAGAAAGAGCGCAAGAACAAGAGGCTGGCGTATCCCAACTGCAGCTCGCGTTGGTCTTCCAAGTCTGGTAAGCTGCTGATCATCTGATGGCCGCTTTCTGCTGCAGCATGCTCACCATCATAGCACCCCAGAGCCAGTGTTCAATGCAAGAGTCGATATGCACTCCGTCAGAGCGGGTCTCTATGTACAAAGGGGCATCAAAGCTGCACCCTCACATCCTTCCCATAACCGAGACCACTGCAACGGCTGATGGTGATGTTGCCTTGGAAATGCTGCCTTTGGGGGAATTCCAGCAAGATGCGCGGCTGGCTTGTTCATGCTGTCTTGCCACAGGCTGATGGCAGAAATTCAGAGAGTGCAGCTCTGCAGTGCATGGCAACTGAACAGCTGCGTGCTTTGTTAGCAAAGTACCAGGGCCAGTGCGGAAGTTTTGAATTCATCGGACATCTATACAGGGTCAGAGGTGTGGTGTGACAACGGCCTGTACCCTCGCCTGCTCACTGAAATGGTGGCGGGAATTGCAGAGCAGCGTTGTGCTTGCTTTGAGCAGAAGGGCTGGAGCAACCTGCGCAAGGTGTACGAAGGCTGCCCGCCTGATGCGCACCGATGCAAGCTCACAATCAAGGAGCCAGATCCCATTCAAGGTACTGCTTCCCTATTTTGACAGTGCGCCTCGTGTAGCCCTGCACAAGGGCCAGTGTGGGGGGCCCTCCATGCCTGCCCCTGCCCTTCTTCCTGCCAATCTGCGAGCTCCAGTTCCATACCTTGCAGTGCACAGTATGCGTGGCGATGAGAGCATGCCAAGAGCTGCTGTGGATATTGTAGCTCTGATGTTGTGTGGCTTGTGTTTGGGCAGCTGTCTGGGAGGGTTTTTCCACGAATCGGTTGCGAGCTCCACCGGGGCGTGCTGCTGCAGAAGAGGACAGTACAGCAGCCGGGCAAGGTAAATCACCTGATGCTTTACGGACAGAGCATGAAAGCAAGGATGAGCTGTAAGCGTAACTTGTCAGGTTGCTACACCATACAGAACACTATGGCACCCAGGTTCAGTGGGTGCAGTGCGAACACCAAAGATGCGTGTAAACCGGAAAGGCAGAAAATAGTGCGAACGCCAATGGCTGACGTAATGTGTATTTTCATGGATATTGGGGTGCATGCTGCTGAGGTGAGGCACTTAAATTGGTTCGGCAACCATGCAAGATAGTTCAGGTCCAAGGGTTCTTGCTGGACGAAACCTGGATGGGCATGCGGTGGACATTTGGGAGAGCATCTGTACTGTAACTGTTCGTGATTAGTTTTGGTACGATCGGTATGTTCTAGCAACTGCCCTGTAAACATCGCCAGGTCGTGGTTGTGGGTGCCCGGGAGGTGTGCCAACTGTGCAGCGCTCAGATGCACATGAACAGTGCAGCTAACGGAATGGTAGAGGGATGCTGAAGGATAAACAGTACATAAAACGCTTCTACCTGACCATACCAATGCAATAGCAACCACGATTAAAAACCAACTGTTCAACCAAATGCGTGCACAGCGGAAGGCAAAGGAGCTTTGCCTTTCGCTTTGCTGGGAAAGATTTTCGTGATGGTTCAGTTTTGCCATTCGAGAGAAGTGGTGTATACTTCATATTGGTTGCTTTTGGCTATTTGGGTTCATGCCTATTCATTACCTTCATGGTCTGTAAAAGCGTGCACAGCGGAAGGCAAAGCAGCCTCTCTGCACCTGTGACACAACATGTGTCGAAGGGTGAAGAGGATGCGCAGAGGATACAGAGACTCTGAATCATGCAAATCAGGAGGTTCCCTTTACAGCTACTACACTGCAGCATCCTTTCTGCCAAGAAAAACACATGCACCACCGAAATTGACCTGACAACGTTCAGAATGTTGTACCAGTCACCTTTATCATGTTGTTGGTCACTGGGTAGCACAGCTGCAACTGCTCAAGGAAGAAACCAGCAAGATCTCTACAAGCAGTGAGGAACCAAGTACTGCACAACTGATCACCAGGGCCCAAAAACCCTAGGGCAACGCCCCGATCTTGTCCCAGTGAATCCTACAACTCAGACTTACATTCAGAGGCTCACTCTTTACTACTGCTGTCCTTGTCCGCTTGTGCCTCCTGTTCTAGGCGCTGTTCGCGTTCCTCGAAAGGCTTGAACATCGGAAGGTCACACTTGGGTATCGCATGGCTCTTCCACTTTGGCTTAAAGTCCCGGGCCTCCAGCAGGCCATTCTGGCGCACACGGAAGAAATAGAAAGGAATGAGCTCAGCTGCAAGCTTGTAGTGGTCCAGCAGCGTGCTGACTAGCGTCTCTGCATGTATCTGCTGCCGCATGCATGTCGATAATGCAAACTGTAACCTGCACATGAGCCACACGGACCGTCCCACAGTTGGCATGCATGTGAACACTCAGAGCTACGCACAGCGGGCAAGGCACGTTTCGACCGCATGCTGGCAACATAACCGTGATGTGGACAACTCGTGTTGGTCTGTGCATGCATAGTCAGTGCCTACATGGTCTGTGGCACAACAGAGCAGCATACACAGGCTGGGTGTAAGAGGCATGCAACACTCCCTGCAGGGCAGTCAGAGGCACACACCGTTCGCCCCACAAACTGACAGCCTCAGGCCGTCCAAATGCGAACCGGTCATTGTAACCGTGCCAGTGATGGAAGTCTGCAATGTACACTGCATCCGACCTCACGTGATCCAGCAGCTGCACAGGGAAAGGGCAGTTGTACAGCATGTCCGGCCTCAGATAAAACACTGCGTCGTATGCCGTCTCTGACCCCCTCCACATGGCTGTCACTTGCTGGATGGAGTTGAGCTGGCACAGTAGGTTCTGATATGACTTGAAGTCGTCTTCATAGTAGTCCACAGCTGATGCAGAGGACGCCCCTGAGAAGTTGAAGGACTCGCAGGCCTTGATAGGCAGCTTGTACTCCTCCAGGAAGTCATCCTACAACTACCAGGCCTGTAGGTCCAGGTGTGCAGCCAGTGCATAGGAGGGAGTGTGCTTGTGCTAAGCTTCCTGTGCTAAGCTTCACAGAACGACAATCTGGTTGGCATGCCAGACACCACACCTGAGGTGTGAGGTTGGGATGACGTTATTTCTGGTGTACTGTTACATCTGGTGGAGAGAGGAGTCTTACTGAATGACATTATACTGATGATTGCAGCGTGCAAACACAACAGGGCGGCTGCAAAGACATGCCTGCACGGACCTGCGGTGAGCTGGTTCAGAAGAGGACAATGCAGCCATTCAGGCAGGCCCGTTTTACTCTGAAAGACTAATATTTGTTTGTGAAAAGCAGAAAAGTGATGCGGCGTACAAGTTGATACTACATATCTTGCATATATATACATACTCAAATATACATCTGCACGAACTCTGTGGTGGTGATATTTCAGGCCAGCGTCACACTCAAACGCACTTTGGTGTGTCTTCCATCACATGCGTGTTGGTCGCAGCACCTGAAGCTCCATCACATGCTGCGACCAACCACAGCGCAGCACTCCACACACCAACACAAAAGGCGGACACTTTTAGATTAAAATTCAATCTCGTTGGATCAAGGAAGCTTTGAGTGTCACTACATGCGCAATGCTGCCGAAAAGAAGCCTGGTGGTACTGTGCAGAATTGAAGAATGTCTCTTCTCTCTCAACACAAGGGGCCCAAAGCAAGATCATACGTTCTAGCTTCGGCACGAGGTGATACGATAACAAGACACATAAACTTTGACTATAATTGTTCTCAGATCATACTATCATAAAATGTGAGAGAGCCTGTGCGACAGGACAGGCTCTCGCGGTATGCAATCCGCATACGCAACAGAATACACTCACAAGTGGCACACCTGGTCATCAACTTGTACGAAGTCAGGACTGAGAAGCTTCCACTCGGTGGTATTCAGTTCCCCTGTTTCTCCAGAGCGCATATTGTCCAAGCTCTTGAGATCGTACGTGTGCAGGTACACGTCGTACTCATATCCAGCCTGCTTCAGCTGATCCATCACATTCAGTTTGATAGAGTCTATAGTATACTGCAGCGAGCGCGTGAGGCCGTAGAAAGCCAACGCAACACGCTTAGAACCAGTCCCCCCCCCTTGGAGCGACTTGGAGCCCCCAGGGGTGTCATCCCCACCCGATCGTCGGGCACTTACATCAAACGTGTGTTCAACCGAGATAACGTCATCTGCCCGCGGCTGGCTGCGAAGAGAGTCCCTACACCGTTGTCCAGTGTTAATGCGAATGTTGTGCACGGCCTTCCACGAAGCCCCATCAAAACATGGACCCCGTTTCCAGCAGATCATTCAAAGACAGCATGCTGAGTTTCTTGGATCTTCTGCCCGCCCGTTGTCCTCATGCCAGAAGAACATACGCAATGGATTGGAACGCACTGAGGCAGCGGCTGGAAGGTAGGGCGTCCGGAGCTGTCATATACGCTATCCTTGAATGATTGGTATGCAACAAACTGGGTTGCTATCAGAGCCACAACTAGGACGAGGGCAACAGCACTAAGCAAGTGTAGCATCAGGAGCATTTGATGGCCTATGTCATCCACCAGTCGCACAGCGACACATGCGTAAGTTTTTTAGGAAGTGATGATTCACAGCATGTAAGCAGGGGCTAAAACCGGATCAGCGGTGAGGGACTTCCACTCTTCTACGAAAGAGCATCGGAATGTGCAGCATCGTAGCCATAACCGATAACGGAGCCCAACTAAGTGAGGATACATTCAACATAAAGCTCTTGAAATCCACTGCTGGCGATATTACTTCATGTGCCGTGCGAGAATCATTCATGATGTCGCAATTGAAATTATCATCATGGAGAACGACCATTTTCTGAAGCATTTCCTTTTATATGTCTGGGGCCCTCCGAACAGCAACATAATACACAGCGTGTCGTATGATAATACTGTTCTGGAGATACTCGAGCGTCCGGTAGCATCTGCGATGTCTCACAAGAATCGGCCGACGCAACACAGACAGCGAAACGATCATCTGCAATGCGATTCAAGGCTGAAAGTGACAACGTATTATCCATCTGTACCACCATGAGGGGAGGCCTGGTCGGTGTACCATCTCAGCCATATGGCCTGCTGTCAGATGGACGGGAGTGAACAATGTGACCATAATTACACGCTAAGGACACTCACAGCGCCAACTAAAGATGGTCTACAGCAAAATTTCACCCTGCTGCATGCCCTTATGTTGCTTTCTCAACTGATGATTGGGCTGCTTCACTCAGAGACAAGAGCTCAGGCACAAAAAGTTCGGGGTTTTGCCCATTTATCGACTTGTTCTTCTTTTTCTACTTTAGAGAGCTGAGATGTACAGTTGCAACGTCGTTGCAGGAGTGAAACAATGCCGAATGGTCACTGCTCTTACCCTGATCAAAAAAGCCACCATAACTGAATCATGAAAACCCTGGCGTCTCATGCCTACTTGAACTCATTCAACAAGCTCTTTGAAGAGCAAGCCACTGCTTTGACACACATGTGTGATGTGCGCATGGTTCACAACAGGTTGGTGTGGCGAAGTCGATGCTGTGAACATCACTCTACAGCTGTATGAAAGATATCAGGCACTGCAGCTGGTGCATAGCGATTGGATAGCTATAGAAACAATTTAGTCGGGGACTGCGCCATACTCATTTTGAGCTTTGGTCTCAGCGCCACAGTGGCGGAAATCATGCAATTCGTTAAAGGGGAAACCACCAGAGACCCTTTACGCACCCGGCTCAGAAGCTCGAAGACAACATGAGAGGTGCCTCTGGCCGGACCGGGATTTGAACCCGGTACTTCGTGGTGGAATACTCTCACGGGCCGGCAGCTGAGTGTTAAGGTCAATCCCAAGACATATAGCTAACATGTTATAACATGTGCTGGTAATGAGGTGGTGCACAGCGGCTTCTGCTTTCTGTTACCACTTGAGACCGTTACCACTTGAAAATCAATTTCAGAGCGCAGCTGTGGCTGCAAAAACTGGCTAGAGTGTGCCTGCATAAGCCTGCACTGCAGACTACAGCACTTGCTGAAGGATGGGTGACAGGCTCTCGGTCACTCCTATGAGGACAGCTACCACACCCCCAACTCCAGACCGACCTGGATCCTTGCAGCGATTGGGTGGGAGGCTCAAACTCCAGAAACTAGAACAGCTCTAACGCCTTCTGACCGGCACTATCGGCATGAAGTGGTGCATGCAGGCGGCAGGTCCTGGACCAGAGATGCCTCTAGAAGCTGAGGATGAGGCTGAGGACGAGCGGGTCTGGCCTTGACTCTGGAGATGGGCGCATGCTTTGCTTTCAAGCTTCACTATTTCAACAGAGAGTTGCATAGCGAGAGGAAGGCTCAAACATTGCAGGTGATGCAGGGCGCCAGTGATGAGACCGGTTCTCCGCAGCACCGGCAAGGTTGCAGCGCGGGCGGGCCTGCCCGGCACTCAGCTTCCAGGCGGCGCTCCAGCGGCTGGCTTGACGGTGTGCCCGCCTGCGGCGTGCTGTGCGGCATGCTGTGCTGCAGTGGAGCATGCAGGTGGCGGCCGGGGCCATGGTCGCGAGCATTCTGCGCGTCATTCCACTGGTGCATGTATGATGAAACCGGTCAGCGACCTTGGTTTCATAACAAAAGCCGTATCCGTAGAGGTCGTGCTCCCCTTCCGTGTGCTGAGAGGTATCTTGCGTCTTGCCCCTTGACTCTGGGGCTCAGAAACTGGGAACAGGGAAAGTGATACCGGTCGTAATGTTCAGCACTACATATTGGGACATGACCAAGACGTTGCTAAATATTGAAGCCATGAATCTTGAAAATGCCCAGGCGTCCTAAACATTGAACCAGCAGGTACTTTTCAGGGCAATAACTTCCATTTACAGGGGGGGACTGACCTCAGTTCTGACACAGTTTTTACCAGCTATTTTTTGTACCGCTTCTTTCCGAACAGAGTCTTCGCCAACTTCGAATTGAAGCACCTAAATTTTGCAGCTACGGTCCCAATATTTAGGGCTGGTACGGTAGGCTTAATTGTCATTTCGTTTAGCAGGATTACGGACTTGGGTTTTCATTTCGCTTCCAGGACTGCTTCTGACTCCACAACTGCGCACTGGCAGGGTTGTGCCCCTTTGAATCGTATGTGTCATCAATAAGATTCATTACATACATGCATGTCAACAGCACAGTCAAAATCTGAGCTCAGACTTCGCTGAAGAAAGATAATGAATAAAGTAAGGTGCTTGGGGACTAACCCATACTCTGTGTGAAATACTTGGTTTCTTTTTGTGTGCAAACCTACTGTTTGAGCTTCGGCCTCAGGCCATAGTGGCGGAACAATTTGGTAAGGGAAAAGCACCAGAAACCCTTAACGCAGCCGGATCAGAAAGTCAAATAAAGAAGAAAGATGGCTTTGGCCTCTCTGGGATTCGAACCCGGGACCTTGCATAGTACTAATCGTGCTTGCAGAACTCGGCCGAGTTTGAGGTCATCCCAAGACCTGAAACACAGAGTGCACAGATGTTGTCTTGGCTTCCTGTGTGCTCCTTTTACAACTCTGATTGCTGCTACTACTTTCTGACAATAGTTGTTCTTCTCCACGTTCGAGTACGTGTTCGGGAATGGCTGGGTGGGGGAGACATCAACACGCTCTGACACGACTGCGGAAGGCCTCTTCAGGGTGCGCAACCACCGAAGCCGGCCCCAGATCATAACACCTTTGCGTTTGGGGGGGGTGACAGCCCGTTCGCTACCCAGGGGTGTGCAGAGCCAGTGTCTCTCGAATGGTGGGCCCTAGAACCCCATTAATGAACCCACTTGTCGCCCCATCTATACATGTGGGCCCACGTTTGCTATCTATGTTACCTATAGGCGTGCATACAGCCAAGCATTCTTCCTTCACTTTTTGTGTACAGATGGTTTTGAGCTTGTCGAGTAATTTCGCTGCGAGGACAGCATGCCAGGGTGCTTCTGAGCCAGCCGTGCTGACACGTCAGGCGATGACGCGATGACATCGAAGCGTACTCCTTACTTACGAACCTGGTTCTGCCAACTATGTATTGTGTCAGTCGCTGCCACAGACCCCCTACTGCGCCCAGCGGGCAGCATAAGGGCAAGACCGCGGCCGGGGCGCAGCGGTCTTGCCCTACAGACCTGTATACATGTATCACCGAGACCATGCGTTTGGACCACAGGACACACGTACTCCAAGGTGCGCAATCCATCCCCAGGGAGTAAAGCAGAAGGAAACGTGTACAATCATGCCTCTGGCGTTCCAAACAATAATATTGGACTTGTGTCGACAGTGTAAACTTCATAATTGCACGTGATACATGCATGAGATTGCAATCAACAAGTTCTACCAGCTACAGCGGTGGTGCTGTTGTGCCATTCGAGTGAAGTGGTGGATGTTTTGTGTTAGTTGATTTTGGCTATTTGGGTTCATGCCTATTTACTACCTTTCCGGTTTGTAAAAGACGGCTACAGCGATTGCACGTATGGACACCGTTCGCTTTTGAAAGCTAGCAGTCAAGCCACGCACTGTTCTGTTGATGATCAACTTGGGATCCGCCATCACCTGCTCGAGTGCACTTGTCGTGTCTTGTTGATACCTGCCAGCAATTTACTGTGCTGGTAGCGCTACTCTTACCACCTTCACATCAGATCATCCCATCATCGGAAAGCTTCTGTTGCAATTTTGAAGTCGTGCAGTGCTCCGGCGACAATTCCGTTGACGGACCTTGACGGACAAATTGCACGCTTGGGGAAAGGTGTGAAGCCCACTATATTGCCTGATCGAGCGCGTATGGGTACGCTGTATGATGAAGAATGAAAGGCATGCCTGTGGTGGTTCCAGCGCATGCGAGCGGACTCGGGTTCATGCAGAGCGCAATCTCTTGGGTGACAAGGCAGCAACAACTGTACGCCATGGTTTTCAAGTTCTTGCGCAAGATCAAGAAGAAGAAGGGTTCTGCAGAGATAGAGGCTGCTGAGGCCTTCCCTGACATCACAGCCCAACAGCTTGTGCAACGATTTCACAGTGAAAGTGCCCTATGTGATCCCTCTCACAGACGCATACTGATTGAAGCTGCTGAAGAAACACATGCCATGATCCAGCTACACCAATCAACGGTGTCAGTCAAACAGAGGGCAGTAGACAGCTGCCGGCAGCTTTCACAGATAGAATCCAGCATCACAGATCTGAGAGCGTCCCAGCAGGACATCGAGCTACGTGCACGAAATGCTCAGGACAACATGGAATCGTATCGTGTGCCCATTCGTGAAGTTCTTGAGAGGCAAACGCAGGAGATAGAGGGGAAAATTGCTAGCTTAGTGCAGATGAGTGACATGGTTCAGCAAGCGGTTGAATCGGTGGAGGTAGACTCTCAAGCTTGTGTGAAGAAGAAGCAGGCTAGGTCTCGTAGCAAGGCCCGTTTCAGGGATGGGGGTGATTCCAATTTACAGTTTGGGAGCTGCTTGCAATATGAAGGGGTTTCCTCCTGTATGGAGTTTGGTCGCAGAGTGAGTGTTGATCGGGACAAGGGCGTTGCAGATCTCGTCAAGGAGATATACGACTACCTTGACGAGACAGCACGAACAAGAGCGATGATAGACACACAAGCTCTGCAAAAGGAGTTGGCAGATGTGAAGCTCTTGATGGAGGAGTATGAGGAAAGCACACGTCTGCGAGAAGAGAGGTTGACTCTTTCGGAGCATGCCAGTGCAATGGTGATGTAATGCATGTACAGGGTATCGGTTTTATCTAGTCGCAGCACAAAGTAGTGTGCTGTGCACATGTGCAAGGACCTGTGCATCTCACTTTCAAAACACTTACATGGTTCTAGCATGGCATTGCCTGCTTCCTTCCTGCTCAGCATCGTGTCTGATGAAACATGTTACTGTGAGCTGTTTCGTTCTCGTTTTGCTTACACTCTAAAAAAACTCTTATCTCTTCACAATACATCCCACAGAAGAGACCTACTCGACCCTGACAGCGCTACCGTGGTACAAGCAGGCTACTAGACGTGGAAATGAGTAGCACATCCCATTCTAGAGCTACAGCAGGTTTCCAGGAAGGTCATGTGTCCTCTAAGTAGCAGTCACATCTATGTTGCGAGTGCAAGAAGAAGTGCCGTTCCACGCATGATCCAGTGATCTGGCTCAGATGCCCCAGCCTTCAGGTCTACGTTGATCATGAATGACGGCCGCTCCCGGCTACCAGTGCGAATAGGGTACAAGTACAAAGGACAAAAATATATCCCACGTTGACCCCGTTTTTTGTTTTCTACCGGCTTGAAGAGAATCACAGGCATAGACACAATGAGCTCCATTGGCTGAGGCTCGCATAGACACTCCTGCACACACAGTACAATAAATTGCAACATTTTTGATGCTGATGCAAGAGGGTGAAGCAGGCACACAGCGAAACACACCTCTTCTTCGTCCCACCCAGCGCCTTCTAAGAACATGCCCTGAATATATACACCTTCCTTGGGAGGGGCAGCAATGTCCCCAGCAGGTATCTGCACCACAGAAAACTCAAAGCTGAGGATGTCAATTGGAATACTGTTGCGGCGCGCTGTGGTCTGCAGCACAGCAGTAAGGAAGCCTGTTGGGTATGTGAAGCCTGCCAGCCAGTAGCAGGTTGGATACATGCCCTCCACCCATCTTGCAAGCTGATCAATTCGCTGCAACAAGTCTCTGGTCCACGAACCCAGAGGCTTGATTGACGGATACGTCTTGAGCCACAATGGTGGCACTCTGCCACTGAGCAAGCATGAGAAGATGAGATCCAGATCTGCAGTCCACACAAGCACAGGTCAAGTTCCCCCCAACTTCATCCCCTTGTCTACTGGTAAGCTTACATGGGCACAAGGCTACCACTGAAGTAGAGCTCCGGGTGTAGCGGGGTGCGGATGCGTACCAGCAGACATCACCACCAGCCCCTGGATACCCTTGAGCAGGTCCGAGCAGGAGCGGCGCACACGCACCAGCAGTGCGTTGTATCTCTCCAGCTCCTGGAACAGCACAACATGCAACGCACTGGGATCATCAGCCTTTGCTTTCATCACTGCCTCCAGATTGAATGGAGGCGGCACATGCTCAAAGAGGTCAGTTGCTATCGCTGCCACTGTCTCCTCCTTGGTCATGCCGCCGCCGCCTGCTGCAAGCGAAGCTGGCTGCAGCCCAAGCAGTGAGCTGAGCACTACCTATAGCATTGGATGGTTGTTTTGTACTGTACGTGTACGTAGTGCATAGCCTGAGAAACACAGAAAGATGTTCCAGGTGTTGCTCAAGTTCACTCACCAGCACGCAAGGATACACACTCGGGTGCACAGCCTACGCAAAATTGTCTTGCTCCTGTTCTGCGCAAGCATACCTTTGAATCTTCAATTAAGTAAGAGATTTCTGCATTCGGGTGCTGCCCAAATGCCTCTGGAGGATCCAAGGTGGGCAGGCCAGTGATGTAGTCCTTGAATGATGCCAAAGGACCAGGTGAAGGAACATAATATGTCGGAAGCGGAGACAATGGATAGTTGGGTACTGCCAGGACATCTTCACAATAGAACTTGTTGAGGTATGATGCAATGACTCTCCTGTCCAGCTCATCTGTCACTCGGCCACCATAGTTGGCCTCCGCGATCAGATACCTGTACGGGCGTGTTATTTGTGAGAGGGGACACGTTGCAGAGGAGAACCATTCCGTGTTTATCATCTGTGGTTCAAGGCAAGTATGTTCAAGATCACACACCGCAGTGCATCCCATGGAGTGTGCTTGTAGGCATCTAGATAGCTCTTCAGCAGGTCATCCGAAACCCGGAAGTCTGTGTCATTAAAGTCATAGGGGATGTTCAGCCCCAGCGTCCGGAATTTACGCCGTTCCAACAGCACACTATGGAAGTATGCAAGTGTGAAGAGTAGCCGCTGGTATTTGTGCACAGTCTTGCACTCCGCATATGATGTGTCATCAATGGTGCCATAGAGCCGCAACAGGTTGGCTCGCAGACCCTTTGGAGGCTCTGTTGTCATCTTCAGGCCTCGTTGGAGGATGGCAATAGGGAATGCAGGGGACGGGCTAGACGAGAGCCACAAGCGGAAGTTGGCATGTGGTGTTCGTGCAGGCAGCCCTTCAACAATTTTTTCTAGAGCAGGCAGCCAGGAAGTCATAAGATGACAGTTTGCAAGGAATACCCAGTGTCCTTCCTTAACACCCTCATCTATGAGCTTGGTGGCGACTGGGGCTTGACCCTGCATGCTGTCTAGGTTTCAAACGGTTGTGTGCATACACAGCAACACAGGACACTTCACAGACTGTCACGTATCCAACAAGCGTGCATCACAATAATGTTTCCTGTGTCATCCACGCCTTTTGATAAAGAATGTGTGCTGTGGTGGGTGACTTCAGTTAACAGTGGCATGGTTGTGCGAACCTGTCCCAGAGCCACAGACATGACGCAATCTCCCATGCCCTTCTCAACAGCCAGCTTCTTGAGTGCGTCAGTTGGATCAACTCCAGGGGACAGCACGAATATCAGAGGTGCGGTGGGGTTTGAGTCCCTGAAAACCTCTGCCAGGTCCAGGACAGGAGGCTCCACATATTTGCGGCCCAGATTGTTGGAGACGAAAGCGGATGCTGAAAACAACACTCGGTCAGGGCGCAGACAACGGACTATAACCATGCGCTGCAGGTCTGAGCACTTGGATTCCCATTCGCCAGGCAGGTCTGCGGTTTCAGGGGTGGAGTCGCGGAACCATGCCTCCCACTCGCCAAGGGAAGATTCTATCGACCCCACAATCCCACGGAAGGTCGCCACCTGCAGAGAGTTCACATTGCTTCCAGGGCTGTTTGTCAGATTGGGTTCATGAGCCTGGGCTGTCTAGGTGCTGCCAGGTGCTCTTGGTCAACCAGTTGGTAGCCTACGCCCATGATCATACCACAGAGTGTGTGATGCACACCTGATTCTCAAGCTCGGTGACGTTGTCCCATGCCTCCTCTGAAATCCATGAAGTGTCAGGGTTCGTTTGCTGTGAGCTGCGGTCCAGTACTGTGCCACCGCAGAGGAAGAATCCAAACTCTGAGTTGTCCAGTACATTTGCAGCCGCCAAAACGCGTGTCGTCATTTGTAGAGACAAGAGTAGCTTGTGGCGCTCAAACAGGCCTCGTGAAGTGTACTTATACATAGCATAGGTGTGATAGTCATTGAGGTGCCGGATACGCTCCAGCAACACCTCCGATTTTGGTGAATCTGTGATAGACAGGGAGAAGAGGTCGGTGTATGCATCCAGGGAGAACTGATACATGCCATCGACACGAGAGAGATCGGCCAGGACGAAGAATAGTAGGGACGCTCGAACAGAGCACGGTCGGTACTGTTGCGAGGTGGACTCAATCTTGCGGGAAGTCTCTTCAGCCGCTGCAAGCATGATGTTGACCTCCTCCCATGTGGTCTTTGAGGCGTCCAGGGTGTTGATTAGCTCCACGTTGTCCAACAGGGAGCCAGTGGCTGAGGCAAGCATTTGAAGGATCTGGTCCTCGAGCTCAGCCTACATGCATGCACAGGTGCTTGACAGTCTGAGTTTCCAGTTTCCAAGCAAGTGCAGCCATGCATACTTCCTCAAGTGAGCAATTTATCATATTGAGGTGAGTTTGTCACATGTTGCTGTGTACCTGTGTGCGTTTGCCTTGAGCGACGTTCACAACTAGCTCATTCTTCTGCTTGTCAAGGTCTGGCCGCTCCATCTTCACAACGAGGCTCAGCAGCTGAGCTTCAAGTCCATCCTCCTACAATGCAATCCCAGTTGGCCCATTGTAAGAGCACTGACACAGAGCTCCCATCCAGGTAGTGGTGGCCGGCATCAGCACCCCAACCCCATGCAAGCCAAACAACAAACTTCAGATGAGACACATGCTCCAGGAACACAATAAAAGAGTAGCACCTTGACAGCAAAGTTCAGAATCATGGCTTTCGTGGATATTTCGGGAGTGTAATGGGGGTTGCTGAGTTTGGTCGTGATGTAAAGCTTGAAATCAGGGTTGTAGTCCACCTCCTTGTCGCCGATGGCAATTAAGGTTTGATTTCCACGCTTGATAAAAGCTTTTGCAAGCACAGGCTCTAGAACAGGGTCCATCTCCTCCAAAACATCCTGCATGATCACAAAGTTGGCACACATCTCATACGTGGTCAAGAACCTCGCTCTTATGGGCCCTTGCTACATGCACTCTCAACAAGAACAACGAAAATGCAACTTGCTATTGTATGTGTTGTCTGAAACCTCGCAGTGACTCGTGATCACATGACCACACACCCAAGACGACTGAGTTTATGTTGCAAGCGTGTACAAGGATTTGAGTGCTGCTCGCAACATAGGCTCTCAGTATGCAGAATGAAAACATGCACCTTTTCAATCCTTGTATGCTCTGCAAATTGTGTTGCTGAGTGCACCATTTGTGCAATTGCACATGGTTGTGTGGCAAACTTGTGTTGCAAAGGTGTATCTACCAGGCATTCATCTGAAAGGAACGGGGGTATAGTATTTCTGCAAGACATGATAATCCTGTGCACACCAAGGGTGCTGCACCTGAAGAAGGACAGGGTTGCCGAACTGAACAGCGTTCTCAACCTGTCTCGCAAGGTCGTGCATCTGCAGATCAACAACCTTCAGGCCCCTCGAGGTCTCCATGTTCTTAATCCACTTGTTAGCTTGGCCTTGAGGATCGATCATGAGAGGCCAGCGCCTTCCACGGGTTGTCATGACACCATTTTCTGTGGAGAAGGCGTCTGCAGGCAGTCCCATGATGTTCCAGTCACGTACATCAGAAGGGTCTGCTAGGAAATCAGAGAATGAGAACCCATCTGATGCAGGAATTTTGAGCTCTGAGATCATTGGGAGCCAGATTCGCGAAGTGAGGTCTATCCGATACTCGCTGGGGAATGGTCCGGCATAAGACATGAAAGCAGCTGCGACCACAACATCACCCTGCAGTACACATCATCTTGCAACATCATACATGTGAACAGATGGAATTTCGAGTTGTGCATCAGTTTGTGTATATCAGGCAGTGCGCGACTGCAGCACATGTGAGGCAACAGCTGTGTACACACTGCTGTATCAAGCTACAAGAGAGTGTAATGTCGACATAATTGCTTCTGGTGTCAACAAAACAACATAAACAACAAGGACAATGTAGCTGGTATCAGCACACCGGCAGACGGTCAATTTGTGCATCCAGATCAGCAATCGATTGTTGCCAGCGAGATTTCTCCCCAGCCAGACCGGTGACCAACTTCTCTGCACGCTCAAGTTTCTGAGTAAGATCAGCAAGCTCCGTTTCCAGTGCCTTCTTGTTCGTGGTGCTCTCATCGTACTGATCCTTGAGTGCCTGAACTGCTGCTAGGACCTCTGCGAGCCGTGCTTGTGCAGATGACAACTGTGCCTGCTTCTTGGCAAGATTATCTTGCGCTGATTTCAGCTTTGCGCGCTTCGGACCCACCTCTTTAGCTACCTCTCCGTACACCTGCAACGCCATCACCACTCGTCATCAGCCACAGCTCATCTTCAAACTTCAGTACACAAACTTCAGGGGTGGCAACAGCAATCCCAAGAAATTTGATACACAGCGCTTCAGGAACTATGTGTGTCTAATATAGTGTGTCTAATCGAACGTGTGCATAATCGAACATAGATGAGCTAGAGTGCATGATGTGTCGCACCTTCATTGCATGTACCCACAAACACATTCCCCGAGCAGCACCAGACACCTTGCCCACGGATTCAGGCGCAAATTCTTTGTTGTTTGTGAACTTGGACAACTTTTTAATCATAGACTCATCAAGAGTATCCTTGTTGAATTTCATCAGCTTCTCCATGAATGATGGGTCTCCCAGAGTTTTCTTGGCCTCGTCCCAGGTAGCTGCCCGCTTCAGTGCAGTCATCACGGCTGCACAGTTGGCCAAGAAGGTTGGATGGCTGATTGTGGCGCAACCCATCATGAGAACACGTGAAAAGTGTTGCCATCGCGATTGCAGGACGGAGTGGATGAATGGGGGCGTAGCATGTACGCAAAGGTGCTTGGGATGAATTGTGTGCTCATGACAGGTAACTAAACCATACAATACGATGCTTTTGTGAAGGGTGCAGTGGCTGGTTAGCATAGGGCACTTCATGGCAGCTTGGTTGTCTTTCGAACCTTGCAGTGTCAGTTCGACCAGCCCTGGTGGCTTGGCGTAGGCTTTGAGTTCCGATATATCTTTCTTAGTGAGAACATTCAATGCATCTTCTGCAGATTGCAACGCTGGCAGTGCCTTGTCAAGTTCTGCTTGCACAACACGGGCGATTTCGTCTGCCTCAGCTGCTTCCTTTCCGATCTTCTCTGCCTCAGCATTCACTTGCTTTTCCTGCTCCTGAGCAACACGTTTATCTTGCACAATCTGCTTCACAAGATCTTCACAGCTTGCTTTGGCTTTAGAGACAACCTCCTGTTTCTCCCGAGCAACAACCTGCACCACACACATTGTGGCAAGAAAAGAGACAAGGCTCTGTGCTGTTCCTGGTGTGAAGATATGACAGAGTTTTGCACAACCACGTCTGATGTGCAGCTCAGAATTTAAGCACCCCATTCTGACAATCGGACAACAAACTGTACCTGCATTTCTCCAACTTGCACAGTTGTCTCGTCCAGCTTCGTCAGACCACCTCTCAACTTTCCAGCCTTGTCTGCAAGTTTTTGCTTCTTTTCGCCCAGCAGGTTCTTGTAGCCCTCAACAAACTCGAGGTAGTTGGTGGGAGTGACATAATTTCTGCGCTTTAGGGCTTCAAACATCTCCTCTGACTTGGTGCTCACGGACTCATGTGCAGTCACAAAGACCTGCACAAAGCCAATGTGATGTTGGCGCTCTACAACATAACGCACTAGAGTAGCCGGCAATGTCTTGAGGTGCACTGTGGATAGTTGGGATAGTCGAGAACTGTCTTGGTCGTAAGACACTGGACTTGTCTGTAGTCTCTGGTGCCCAGTATTCACATCCATGCCCGCCTGCCATCGCAAACATCAGGAGCGCATTAACGAACATCGCACACACCTGGCACACAGCCTTGCGAATGTCAGCAGATCCAACATCTGCAGATTCAAGCAGCTTTGCTGCCACCTCAAACAGTGCATCTGAGGGCCAGGGGGTGAACCAATCGATAGTTGTGCAGTTGACAAGCCCAGGGAACATGCGACAGCGAGTGCGAAACCCATCCCCAATCGGTGAAAGGCACAAAACCACATGCAAATTTGTCCGCACACGCTCCAAGAAGAAGCCATATAGAGCATCCTGTGTCTCACTGACACCTGCCTTCTTAGCATCTGCCCTAACCTGCATGTGTGCTGATAGCATGTACTTACAAACCAGAGGTACGAGCATCAAGAGAACGCCGCATGAAAACTCTCAAGTTGTAAAAGGAGTGGCATCTTGTGGAAAGCAGCTGTGGAGGCTAATATAGTAATACAATGGGGAAACTAGGATCATGCACAAGTGTAGAGGATTCTGGAGCATCGCACCTCATCAACCACCGGGCCGATTTCATCCTTGCCGAACAAGTTGGGCACCTCACCAGATGTAAGGATATTGTTGATGTCCTCTACAAAAGTCTCGTATTTGATTTGCGTCTCATCAAATAGGAATGTGGTGGGCTTGTTCTGACAACCACAGAGCTTGTACAGCTCCTTCAGGTCCTCTCGAAACTCGGTTATGCGATAGTTCTTCGATATTTGGATGGAGAAGCACTTTTGGTCTGCAACGAAGGTGGCAAGGCGTGCTAAACTCTTGCGGCCAGAACCCCCTGCAGGCATGTTCACATGCTTCACAGTTCTCAACGAATCAAAGCCATTTGAAATCATAAGCTGAGCAGTGTACCAGACTTGTCGAGATAAGGTGCATAAGAGCACAACAAATCAGCTATCAAGGTGTGTGCATGGAGACTAATACTGGGGCGCACCAACACCCACAAGAAGGGCGTTTCCACGTGGCTGTGCAAGCACACGGCTTATTCGGCACAGATGCAGCAAAGCGTCCTTGAACAGCACCAGGTCCATGGCTGAGCAACCCGGTTCCATGCCATAGTCCTCAAGCTTTTCAGTCAGGAAGGTCTTCAGGGCAGGGATGTCTGTAGCAGGTTCGTAAGGTGGGGGGTCCATGCCAGGGCGCAAGAAGTTGACAAAGGGAGGGCACTCGCCACCATAGGGCTCAAACAGGTCATTCCATGACATGGAGAAGATGCTACTCAGACGATCTTCCAGCTGCTTGTGCAGCCATTCTACATCTGCTTGGTCCCACATCCGATCCCCGATAACTCGCAGCGCCTCATGGATCTGTATCACCAATGCAGAATGAGTAGACCTCATCAACTACAGCGGCTGCAGACATGACACTGAATGCAAATACACCAATACTCAATACATGCAAAAGACAACAGATTATACTCTTCTGGGGGTGATGTTCTCACTGTGTGCTGCTGCGGAAGATGGAGAGCTGCAGGAGAGGCTCAGCACAGCTGCGTACCCACAAGGTGAGCATCGACTCCTTCGTATCAAAGAACGACTTGGACGCCCGTGTGGTACCTTGAATGATGCGGGCAAGGTCTCGAGTATTGAAGAGGTAGTGGGACTTGGTTGGAGTAGGCAGCAACTCTTTGACTACTGCTCGGTACAGTTCCACTGTCGCCTGCATGCCATAGATACATTGCTGCAACATGCGTGTGGTGTGTCTCTGGTTTGTGATCTGCATTGGGTGGTCATAAGACTTGGTCCCATCTTGCACAGCTGCATGTTTTGAACCAGGCCAAGAGAAACAAACCTGTGTGATAGACTCTCCCAAGGGCTTGATGACATCACCGAAGTCAGCAAGATGTGATGAAAGTAGGGATGAGTAAATGCGGCGTAGCTGACCATCACTTGGAGATGTCACGCACAGAAGGGAGAAACACGAAAGAATGCGCGCGGAGAACGCATTGCGGCCACCACCAGGAGGCGCCATAGCTGCAAGAAGCTGCATGTCCCTGACCTCCTTTGGCTCACAGGACTTTCGATCATACCTGTAAACTCAAAAGACATTGCCAAGCACGATCATTGTGTAGGGTAATATATACTTATCAACGATGTGGCATAAAGATCAGTGCTTGGCGGCAGCGAACACTCACCAGAAACCGTTGTCAGCCCAGAGTTTGAGAAGTTCCAGAGGAGGAATAAAGCCAAAGGTAGACTTTTGTGGCATGTTTAGATCATCAATGAAAGTAACAAGCCGTTTGCCACCAACTGGTGCAAAAACACCCTTGCTCCTCTTTTCCAGCCGCCCTTCAATGGTATCCTGCGCAGTCAACATAACATACTGCCGGTTTGGTTTGCAGGTAATACAAGCAGTCGAACGCTGCTTGAATCAACAGCGGGTGAGAGGCATCCACAGCATAGCCTGCAACGAGGTTGCTTTCCCTCATCAACACTTAAGGATCAAGCACACCTGAAGTGAATTGGATGATGTCTGCGCTGAAAAGTTGATGGTCATGCTCAAACGACCTTCTGGAAGATTCCCAACAAGTGCCTCGGCGATCATGGTCTTCCCCACACCAACAGCACCAGCCATCAGCACGTGGTGGTAACGCTTCATCAAGGTCGAGGCCAGATACGAGTACCTACAGGAGCAACCAGTGTCAAGACGAACACGGAGGATCAGCCACACAAGTGATGATGCCATGTTTATCATGTATGTCAGGTGCAGGCATGGTCCATGCATAGATCGTTCTTGCCTAGATGTGTATATGTATGGAAATACCAGCGAACAAATCGTGCCTGATGGTATCCGCGGTTGGCACAAGAACCTTGAAGAATGGAACTCCTGGCGGTGGCCGGAAAGATGCTGACAGCCGTGACTCCCAAGGCACCCATGTCCGTGTTGCAACATCGATCACATAATCAAACACAGTTCCACTTGTAGGGAATCGAGAATCCATCTCCCGTACAACTGCATCCATGCTCTTGCGGCCAGAGTCATCCAGTGACCCCCCAATGCCCCAGACGAGGCAGAAGAGGAACCAATTCTCAAGCATGGTCACATAGTTGGCAGCATCTGAGGGGTCTACGCCATTCTCAGCAGTTGCAAGAGCATCAAACAGGTGAAGAGTGGTGCTGATGGCAGCCAGGCGGTCGCAAGGCACGAGCTCCTTGCACTCTAGCCGCTTGTATTCAGTCAGATGGCCTATCCACTTCTCAGCCAGCTTAGTGATGGTATCAACTGCTACTGGATTCTGCAGACGCATTGTATGTCGTCATTTAGGGTTATGTTTTCAAAACGCATGTGTCGGCTATCAAGCGCGCGCACACACACACACACACACACACAAGCAGTTTGCAGCCGCTGATGGTGCTGGAGCACCATCAGAACATGGCCTAAAGGCATCCAGTGCCCAAGTTCAAGCCTGCAACTGACCACATCATACCTCTTTTTTCTGTAGCCAAGACTGCACGAAAGGTTGCCAGCCAAGGTCTTCAACATTGAGATAGATCATGCCTGCTCGGGAGACGGTTGCAGGAGATGCCTGCGAGAGATCCTCCACTTCAAATAGAATCGAAACAGCTGGTGGCATGGAGATACGCTCTCCAGACAGCAAAGTCAGCAGCTTGTTATCATCCAGCAGCGTGTTCATGGACTCAATCCAGAGCGTATCCACTGGTCCATCAAAGATGATCCACTTCTGGTCAGGGCTTTCATCGCGGCACACTGTTCGCATCACCTTTGCAAGAACACCATCTTGCCACTCGTGTGTGCCAGGGTCAAAGTACCTGCATGCAGAAGATTGACACTTGTCTTGAGGTATTTTGTGCATATCTTCAAATTGGCACAATGTTAGTTGTGTTGATACACACCCATAGATCTCATCGTTCGACAGAGCCAGGGGGTTCAGGATATGCGGGTGCACGCGCTGGTATCGCTCGTCAGAGGGGTGGCTCTCCTTCAGGACTGCAAGGGCACGGGTGAGAGTACGCCATGCAACTGTCTTCCCAGAACCAGTGCGTCCAACAATCATATTTCCATGCCTTGCAACCTTACAGTCAAAGATCTACACAGCACAACCTGTTTCAGATAAGCATGGCTTATTGTTCCACATTAAGCATGGTATATTGCACGTGCAACCACACGTGAAGGGGGCAAGCAAAGAGGAACTTAGAGTGCCACCATCTTGTAATGTGCGAGCAACCGTGCGAGTGACAGTACCTGGATGATCTTCGTCATATAGTCTGGCATCACCTGGAGGCCATGAGCCTTGAGATCGGCTTCAAGAGCACTCTTAAGCTCCCCACCTTCTGCTGTTGGCAGTTCCACTCCTGGGAAGAGGTCGGACAGCAGAGCCATGAAAAGAGGCAAGTCGAGATATACGAGCTTGGGCTTGATCAGGTCAAGCATGGTGCGGTACATGATGACCTCTTCAGATCCATCAGGGTCAAGGCGCTTCAGGGCACCAGCAGCACGCGCAATCGGGATGACAAAGGAGCGCAGACTGTAGTCATAGTGATCCTGAAGTGATTTCAATTGCTCAGTGGATGTGCTTGCAACATAGCAATGTGCTACATCAAACTGCCGCCTTGCACAGGGCCACAGAAGCATGTAGAACATCAGATCAACTTAGATTCTAGAGATTTCGAAGACTTATGAGCCGCTCGATGCACCAACTGCATATGACGAGCTCTACAATGCGCTGGCATACAGGTTCCTAACAGGGTGAACGATCTTACCTGCTTAGACAGCTGCTGCTGACTCAGCTCCATGATTGCAATCATCTTCTTGCTGAGAGGTCTTGCGGCTGCAAAGCCTTCCGCAAACATCATGATCTCTGCAATGAGCGTGAAGTCCGGCACCATCATCGAAACTGGCCGCACCAGAGCTTTAAGATTGTCTGGCAGCTCACTTCTGCCAGCATATCCCGGATTCATTGTCACAAACACACCACAAGTCAACACAAGACGGATGTTTGCCCCCAGAAAGTTGAACCGCGATGCACGTGTCTTGACTGCAGCCATCAGGGTGGCAATTTGTGTTGCCACAACTGAAAGAACCTGCAGGATAGTTCTGAATCAGCAGAGGTGCTAAACATGCTAGCGCATGAAGAATTTGCTGATGCAGTCACCTGTTCACAGTAGCTATGGGCTGCACACACACGCACTTGTTCTAGGTGCCACACTTCACATGTGCGTAAGTCCATGAGCAAGAGGCAAGTCTTCAATGTGCTCAGTTTGTGACTCGTACCTCCACTTCAATACGGTTGAACTCATCCAAGCAAGCCCACGCTCCTGTCTGTGCCAACCCTGACAGCATCTTTCCTGTCATACGGTAGTCAACACCATCAGAACAGTTGAAAACGATCACGTATCTTGCCAGGGCTTTACCAAAGTCCTTCACTGTTTCTGTTTTCCCGGTACCAGCAGGACCAAGTGGGTTTCCACCACGGCGAGTGAAGAGAGCAGCACCCAGAGTCATGTAACATCGGTCCGTGAGTGGTGTGATGACAAGACGGCCATTGTTACCCTACAGGAAGACCAGATGCTCACCTTGGGCAGACATAACGCTGACAAGATCACCCGTGTTCCTTGCGAACATGCAAGGATGGCAAAATCTACAGCATGAGTACAATATGACCACCGCCACCAGCTCTAACCAGCACACAGCTAGGCCAAGTACAAGCAGTGAACACTGCCCTCTGGGGAAATCATGAGGCAGAGGTGGGAGCAGAACAGGTCGCACCTGATACTCATATCCATACTTGAACACCGAAAGAACTTGGCGCACAACACAATCATCAGACTCCTTATCCCAGTAAAAGCGTAGCTGTGAGACCCATTCAAAATCTGTGGTGGCAGTACATCCTGATTTCGCCAACTTGTCCAGGACATCACGTGCATGCACCTCAATAGTGATCAATGACACTGTCTTGTTGCGCTCAATCTTGTTGAGCCGAGACCTGGTGATAATGGTGAGCTTGTTGAGGTATGATATCCACTTCTTTTTCAGCTGGCGGACTGACTTCTTGGATGTTTCTGGGTCACTCAAGGCTTTCTCACACTCCATGGTCCAGATAATCTGGCCAGCGGAGATGATGCACTGGCCTTGGTTCTCCTTAACCCACTTCTCCTTCTTAGTAGCTTTTGCAGTCTCCAGAACGTTATAAAGAGTGGCTTTGCAGGCAGCAAACATTGCTGCCTCAACATCATTCAGCCATTCCTCTGGCCGGCCTTCTGTGATAATGTTGTTGTTGAACAGTAGCCGTTCACTGCAATCAAGGATGTACAAATCTTCCCAAGTACATGATGTCGTCTAAATTTTGTTTTGGATATATAGTGCTTCTGCACATGTTAGGGCCATGTTTCACAGCCAGCTATCTAGTTGCTTTCAAGTCTTGTACAGGAGGGTCCTCCTGACCAGCAAAAGCAAGAACAGGAAACGTGCATTTCCTGTTTGTGCCTTCCAGTAGCAGTGCTGATACGCACCCATCAGGGGAGAAGATGGCGGAGGATTCCCACTGCCGACGCCCTTCCGCTCCAGGTGGGTGCATTGCCAGTCGTTTCACTCCCTCAAAGCACTTCTTCAGGTGAGTCTGCATACAGAAGCTCTAGGTGGTTGAGGTTGGCTAAACAGTCAAGGCTTTGACTCACTGCTCATCCAAGCACAAGCAGAGGAAACTGACACTGGAAGCACATTTTCAAGCAGGATTCAAGCAACAATGCTGGTATGCTCATACTTGGACGTTCTCTGGGTCTTTTGCTTGACCCAGAATCTCCAGCAGATCATCACTTGAGAGGAAGTAGAATCTTGGGAACTGCTGCCTCTTTGCCTCCAGATAGTCCTCCAAACTCTTTTGGATCTTCTCAAGCTTGGCATACATGTCTGTGAATGCTCCAAGCATTCCGTTTGCAGTGCACGCTCGAACAATGTTTTTGAGTGACACGAGCTGGTCCATGCGCTCCACAAAAGACGCATGCACAACATCAAATAGCACGCTCTCTTGTGGAAGCTGCTTGCGAATGTCTTCAGATCCAACAAAAATATTCTCGAGGTACTGCCAAGTCCTTTGAACCTGTATACACAGTCAGGCGATCCTTGATAGGCAAGCACGGTACTCCTGCAAAGTATCAATCATCCCCGTGGGACGAATTCAATCTGCGCCAATGACGCCCAGCGTTCACAAATCATGAAACAGCAAACAAAAGTGTGAGCGGTCGTACCTGCAGTACCATTTCGAGCATTTCGGACACTACAGACAGAGTTTTCTCCCATGTTGTGATTTCTGTCTCAAACACAACGAAGAACTTGGACGCCTTCATAGTAGACAAGGTGACTGTGTTGTCTTCAAGTGCCGCAAATGCATCCTCTGTTGACCGCAGCTTGTATGTACTCTTGTACTCGACCTGCGCAACAGCTTGCCATTTGCAAGAACCACTGCCAGACAAGTATATCTCGCTGTTCTGTCTCAGAATGCCACACACATGACCTACAGTTGCTGTAAATCTATGGAAAGTAATACGTAATATATTATGCGATCTTCGTTGATCTGTAGCAGGAAAACATGCGGCATGTCATCATACTGACAAGATGCTCTGTCTGTTGGAAAGACACAACGCAAATGTAAGTTTCAGATTCAGTGCCTGGTGATAAGGTAGCATGCACACCATGTCAAGGTCCAGGGTCTTCCAGACCTCTGAGATGGAAGCCAGACTTTGCTCTATTGCAAGCTCCTTGGTGGCATTCACAGACATCTCACTGATGAACTCGGCATGCTGATCAAGCCTCAGTGCAACTATGCTATCCAGCGTGAAAGCATCGGATGTAGGATCAAAGGTGGTCTGAATAGCATCCACAAGGGACTTCCAGTGACGGGGGCGCATTGCAGGATTGCGCAGGTCAGAAATGAGAGGCATAGTGCGCTTGAATGTGTCGATGCGATCTCGAATCCATTGCCACACCTCCCAATGTTTCATGTCTCGGCCCAGCTTCGCAACACTCTTGCCAATTCGGGCAGCAGCCTCCTCCAGATCTTGAACCTACACCATGGATCACAACGTGCTGTGCGTGGCAAGCCAGCATAACCATGACTCAAGCATTTCTAAGGCTGTGATGAGGGCACTGCCATCTGGCTTGAAAGCATGAACAGGGAGGACTGCACCTGAATCTCACGAAACTTGCCCTGCTTCCAGGTGTTGTAGCTCTTCTCCCATTCAGAAACAATTGTCCATATGGCATCAAGGCGTTCAATGTCAGCTTCCATGGATCCCAATTCCTTGTACGGTGGCTGTGGGATGCTGAAAATATCCATGCCTGCCTTCAGGTCTGCACTCTTTTGCCTCGCTGCTGCAGCCACCGCTCGCTGCTCCTTTATTTTTGCAAGAGCCTGAAGCAAACAGTCAATGTCTCAGACAGCTTAGACGGGGACAGTGAGCAACTACTAATAGCAAGGACGTTAAAGAAACAGGAAACTATCAAGGTGGGTAGCTTCAGGTCTGTGGCGCACCTGGTAACAGTGCATGCTTGGTCATATTACAAAAAGTGTAACGAGCGTGGGATGACGTACCATAACCGTTGCATGGCCATTATTGCTGAATGGAGCAGTTGCAGAAAAGGTTTCTGATATGGTGTTTACTTCAGCACCAAAGGCGTCGACCATGCCTCGCACACGCTCACGGAAACTCTCTTTTGCATCATCCAAGGACCCGGCTGCCTCTTGCAACACCGACTTGAAGTTTGTCCACTCTTTTGGAAGTGCGGCAAGCTGAGTATGATGAGGCTCTGAAATTGCCACCTCGTGCTGCAGACATACGTACACAACACCTGAGCAAAGCATGTGGCAACTGTACAGTGCTAACCCGTATTCACTTTCACAGAAGGCAGAACAGGGGGAAGCTCATGACCCATTCGACGAAAACATTTTCCTCGTCAGTGTGCAGACTGAGTAGTGGATGGGTGAAGTTGCAGAAAGCTCACCTTACTCAGGATCACAAACATGTTCTGCAGTGGCGCAAACCGTGCTGTGATGTTCTCCTGGTCAGCGTCCAAGGAGGATTGGAGATTGACAACTTGTGCAAGCTCATCAAGCGTTGAAGGTGTGACTCGCAGTCTCTCTGTGTTAGATTTGAGGTAGTCATACAGGCTTTGCAGCTCTTGGATGGCAATCTCATGCAACAGCAGGGAGAACTTTGCAACCCATTGTTCAGCATGCATCACCAGAGTCTGCACGGCGCATGGTGTTGTCAATGGTGCTGCAGCAAAACACACGACTTCGAACCACATGCCACTCGTTCATCTGGGGGATAACATATAACAGTAGAACCACAATATAAATAAAACGCCTTTACTTGGTGATGAAATGCCCAACCGTTTCGAGGCTCAAAGTGGAATACTATCGTACCGCTTTGAGTGGCTGTTGGTCAATCTGAAGGAATTGCACATTCAGTATGGATTCCTCAGACCGGATCTCATCAATAAGCTGCAGATAGTGCTTGACGTCTCCATCAAAATCACGCTGGGTAGGGTTGCGTTTGTAGCGACGCATATATGCGTCTTTGTCTGTGTCCCAGATCTTTTTGTACTTGCTTTCCATGTCAACAAGCACTGCTTGGATCTTGGGAACAATATTGGAGACTCCCTTGATGATGTCTGTAACCTGGAAGTTTCAGCACCATGTAGTTTGAAACTGTGCCATCATGCTCCACGAGCCGACACTGCAATACTCTGTTGGTGCCTTTGCATGTTTCGACCAAAGTGACCGACCATCATGATGGACAGTCAGAAAATCAGTGCTGCATAGTCAAAAATGGGCATCATGAAAACACTGAAAACCGTTTCATCTACGTGTGTGTCAACACACATGCACAGACCTAGATGAAACCGAAACATTGATCTAACTCCTGCAAGCATCTGCGCACTTGTTTGGGAGTGTCCTTGTTCTCTGTGATAAGCTGGAAGAATGGTTTATCACCCTTTGTCCACAGTCTTGACAGACTAATTGCAAGTGCGCCATCCGCAGGCAAACGATCTTGGACATTTTCAACGACCCTTGGCACAGCTTTAGCCACCTGCAAAACACACAACAGTACACTACCATTCTTTTCATGCGTATGGCAAGTATCGCAGGGTCCCATCTGCCTGCATCCGTCTGCTGAACCCAACACATGCACATGCAACAACCTGTGCAAAGATTCTGCTCAACTGCCACCAAGAAAACACGACTGCTGTGGTATGCAGCTGTGCACCTGTAGCAGCTCCCGGCACACACTTCTGATCATGTTCGCCAGCTCCTGCAGAGTAGGCCGCAACTCGACAGTGTCACTTGTGCCTATGGCACGTTCAAGCTCCAGACTGACGTAGAACAATGGCAACACTTCTGTCTTGGCATCTCCATTGATCGCCCTGGAGAGCTCAGCCAGAGAGCGCTTGACTGACAATCCAAGTGCAGCAAGAACCTGGATGGACACAAACGGTTGCACATAGACAAATAACATCCACTTGGTGATGAGGGCGACACCCTGGTAGAGCTACGGTTGAGCTTGTATGACTTGTAGGACGAAAAAGACGCCAGGTGCTGAGCATGGGACTGAACCAACTTATGGTTGTATCCTCTAGATATAATTATTACACCAGCCGAAGGGCAAGAGCCGCACCTCTCCATCAAGCCGCTCTGTGAACAACAGCCACTGCTGCTGGACTTCGGCACCGTCGTTTGCAAAAATTTCATACAGAGAGTCTTTCACCACTGCAATCTCCGCTGCAATACTCTGGAGTGTGGAATCTGCAGCTTCAGCACGGCGACGCTGTGCATCAGCAAACGCAGAGAACTGCATGCATGGACACTGTGATGGGTGATGCATGAATATAACACCCCAGTCTAACATGTTATAACATACAAGGCACCTGCTTGATGTGAACATGAGTACTGCACCCGCACTACTCCCTTGCGTTCGAGGTCAACAAGCATAAGCTCTGCTATGCGTGCGCATGCTGCTTGAACAGCCTCAACGCCACTCTTGAAGCGGCCCACACTTGCAGTACCTTCCCGGCAGAATTTGCGGGCCTCCTTCTGATAGAAATCTAGTGCACTGCGGTCCATGTTCCAGGACAGCTTGTTCACACCAGAATTGACCCGGCGGTCAAGGTGGCGGAGGCGGTCTGTGAATAGTCGCCGCTCACCAGCAACGCTTGCAATGATAGCGTTGTACTCTCTGACAACTCCAAGAATCTGCAGAGCTGTGAACCAGATCAGGTTGCACTTCCCGTGTTGGAACGTACGGTTGCAGCAGATGTGAACGTGCAGGAGCACAGCTGACATTTTGTTGTTGCAAACCACGATTGTCAGAGATGCTGATTCTTTTATCAGAAACAAGCAGACGGTGCATGGTTTGCTGGTTGCGAAATGATCATCGAAACACATGGGCTGGTAAGGCTCAAGATGACATAAGCCAATTCCGTGGAACAGATGGGAAGGGGATACCTTATCAATGAGAACTCTATACTTTTCACGCTGTGCCTGGACTTCCATCGCAACGTATGGAACAGGTAGTCGCATTCGTTCCCAGTATTGCACCTGCAAACAGTTCTGTCTGGATGCGTTGGCATACTCTGAAGGGCATGAATTATGAAAGGAAGCCTGGACAAGGAATAATATTGTCGTGGATGAACATTCAAACCTGCATGCTGACGTGTACGCACCTCTTGGAACATGGTGAGGGCTGCTTTGTTGAATGTACACGTGAGCATGCCTCCCTCTGATGTGTTGGCAGAGAGTAGCTTGCAGTCAAGGTCCTTTGCAATTGTCGGCGGCACACAAGCGTGCCACGAGGCATGGACCTGTGTGATGTACCCTGCCAGCGCGCTTTGAGCAAGGGTGTAGTTGTTTTCTACCATGACATAGCTGGTGCCATCAGAAACCTCTGGAAGCATCACACGCACTCGTTGGAGAACCTCCCAGGTGATCTCGAGCCTACGAGACAGATGCTGCGCCCAGAAGGCCTGTGCTGCGCGTGCTGGAAGCACAGGAGACCGCTCTGGGCTTCGCTTGACAGTATCCAGAAGCCTCTTCACAGTATTGATTTCACTCAAAATCTCTTGATACATCTCACTGGTCTTCTTCACCACATGCCGTTTGACCCTGTCTCTCACTGCCATCGTCTGCAGATGGCTCGTCAACATCCATAAAAACTTTCTGTGGATGGTGAGCTGAAAGAGGAAAGATTACTACTATTCTGAACCAGGGCATATACATGTGGCACATGACATGCATCTTAGACCGAGTGGCACCTGCAGAGCTTCAATCAGCACAATTCGATCTTGCAAGCACGATACAGACGCAACTGCGTGGTCTGTGGCTTTGATCAACATCTCTTCAAGGTCCTTAACATGTGCCCTGAAGGCATTGAAGTCGTCATGCCAACGTGTTACTCGTGCATCCAGAATAGGGTACCCCCCTGCAGCGAGCACCTCCACTCGTCTCTTGTACCCAGCGCGAATGTCTTCCACACTCTGGCGCACTTCATCACCGTTGGTTCCACCAAACACAGGCAGTGGCCGCTGGGATCCGAACTGAAGCTGTGTGTGGCACACCTGGACAGAATCTTGGTATGACAATATGGCTGTTGGGTGGGTGGCAACAACATGTACTGGCCATGCTAGCACTGAAAGCAACCTCTACAGCTTTCAATTACATCATTCCCATGGGATGTGCACGAAGATTGGTTCTGCATCTAGAAAATAGGAAAATGTAAAACATGGCAAGACTGGGCGCGAAATCCCTGATATAGGTCCAGGCCGGTACCTGAGGAGACAGAACAGGGAAATTACCTCAAGAAGGTCAGCGCATCTCTGTACGAATGCATCCACATGTGCAAATATTGGGGACTCAGCGAAGTCCCATGGGCGAGCAGACTTGGATGTAACTGCTGCAGCTGTTTGCTGGTATAGCGCTTTCCACTTGCTGCCTGCCTCAATGCACTGCTGCAACACAACTGATACATTCGTGACGTTGGGAGAGAATACCTCTCGCAGCCTGATGGCCTCACAACAGCGGCTGATGATCTCATTGCTGACCTGCACCAGACAGCAAAGCAGTCATTATACGTAAACGTGTTTGCCTCAGCTGTTGAAGGCTTGTACAGTTATGCACTGTCCCTGATGCACTTTTGCAGACAAGACTCCACTCTGTGTAGCACCTGAAGTAATCAGACAGTGCATGCATGGATGCCAACACAATGTTCCTAACAAGATGGTCTGCAGCATAAACCTTCCGTACGGTACATCTGCAAAGCAACTCTCACCTTACGCAGCAAGCCAGTGATACGATCTGGAACACTGTAGAAGCGCGAAAGGTTCCAAATGAGCCGCACACAGTGCAAGATGCGAGGCAGCGCAGAGGGCACCTCTTCAGGCGACGCAGTTGCAAGCACTTGACATGGCTCCTCCAAAACCAAGAGGAATGTGACATTATCTTCTGCTGCAACTGCTTCATGCTGGATCAAGGTTCGTAAGTTCAGGAACGGTGGCAAGTATGAACTCTTGGAGTGGTCCAGGACCTGTAACACTGATAGTGTCCGCATGATTGTCAGATCATTGGTGACAAGTTCACTTGCAACACCTAAAATCTGGGTGGTGCTCACTACAGCTGCCAAGGTCACCATAACACAAGTGACCAAACGTGCCCCTTGCAACGACAGACCCAGCTCGCAATTCTGGTTCTTTAGAAGGCGAAGTATGGCATGCATTTGTTCAGTATCCACCATTCAGAGTGCAATTTGGAGTGCGGGGAGCGTACTGTGATGATGTGGCTGCACTCAGGAGAATCCATTTGGCTGCGGATGCGCGAGAGGTCTGCACTGCGGGCCCTCCAAAACTCAATCTCAGCAAGTGGGCCGCCAGATCCACTTCTAGAAAGGTCGTCTTGCTTATTCAGCACATCCTTGACCTGTCTGGTAGCATGAATCACACATGTTTCCAGTAGCTGGACCAGTTCATTGTCATGCGAGCTTTCAGATGGATCAGCTGAGCTGTCAATCTTAGGCAAGTACAGAATCGTGTCACCATGCTTAGAATTGACACTTTGCACAAGTACAGACATGAACTTGTGTGTGGCTGCGTGTAGGTCCTTTCGAATCGTGTCTGGCCAGGATGAGCTGTTGAATATGTACGGTGCGATGACTGACTGCATGGATGTCTGAAGAGACAAGAGAGGGTCTTGTCCGTTGATGACCCCCACCTGTAAGCTTGTGATGTAGTCAGGTACTATGTGTGCAGCAGGCCCAGACCTTGTCATTCAATGGTGCACAATTCAACACAGGTTGGAGAAGGACCTGAATGCTGTCAGTAAGAGAGCTTGATGTCCAGTCCTGATCATTCTTCAGGGTAGTAGGCTTCACAAAGTACATGAAGGAAGAGTATGAACCTGTTTCAGGGACAGATGTGGCCATGCTGAGAGTTCTGGAAGTTGTGAGGGACACAAACAGTGGCAGGCCATCTGTGCGGCGTAGGAAGTCTTCGAACAACAAGGTGTGCTTTGCAGGGTCGAACAGCTCTTCAACAAATACACTGGCAGATTGTGCTGATCCTCGAAGTGGATTGCTTGATGGAGGAAACAGCAACCTCAGTCGCTGTGTGAGCCAATGCACACAGCTGCTATCCAAACAGCTCTCATGAAGGCAGGATGACTTTTGGCTCAAGCTGGGTGTCAGACTGTCATGAGCTACGGTGTTTTCTTTCCGACACCTGTCACTCTCCTTCACCCCTTTTTCGGATGCCGTAACGCTGCCAGAGGTCTACAAACGTAGCCCATACTCACGGCATTCCACCATAAACATGGAATTACACGCATACATTAATCACTGTGGGAATCCAAGCTACGTACAGGCAAGCAGTGAGGAGTGACATCGAACACGACTCACCTGTCTCGCCAGCCCCTGGCATGCGCCACCTGCTCCATGTTCACTCATAGAGGCACATTAAACTATGTACATTGTGCGAATTGATGTTGCCGGCGAAGATACATAGAGCATCACAGCGGCTGAAAAAACCATGCAAGTCTGTGCAGGACACGAAGCACATCCCGAGAATAATCGGACATGCTGTTACAAAAACTGACTGAGATTGACTCGACGCAAAGATGCCAACATGTTTACCCGCTTGGACAGGCACCGTGATCCCGACCCGCTGTTAGTGCACTCCAAGACACGCGTGTCACGAACGTTCTCAAACGGTTTGAGTCAAACCCCATCCAACAGCAGGTCCATCAAACTGAAGCGAAGCATATGGGCTAATAACAGCTAATCCCTTCCAATCAGATTCCTCTGGAACTCCTGAATCAAGTACACTCAAACAATAGGTACACCTGGAAGCAACGCTGGTGACCGCATCAACCGCCATCTGCCAAAACCCCCGACCGAGCCCCCCCCCCTCCCCACAGCCTTGCCGTCCTCAATCTCGATAGACATTGTCACAGCGCTACCCGACAAGATGAAATCGAAGCTGTTATCATGTACAAGGATCTGAAAGCATCCCAATGATGCGGGAACGCCATTCCAGGCATAAGAGGCACTACAAGGTTACCAGAAAGTCTGGTAGCCGTATAGTGACAAGCCATGGACTGGGATGCCTTTGCGTTGTGCTGAATATATTTGCGCTGTGGCAATTTTGGAAACAATTGCAGTCAGCGTGTACTATGGGTGACCCCAGCAAGTGTTCTTCCCTACACTTGCTGTCACTACACTTGCGTCCGGCTACAGAAGAAAAAACTCCACAGCACAGGGCACATAAAGCTTGCTCCCCAACTGCACCAACTCAGATATACAGAGAGAGATAACGAGGTCATGGTCGAGAGTTGACCTGGTTCACACTCTGAAACTGCATGTGAGTTGAAACTGTGTCGGTTGAGGGGGGGCCTGAGGCCTCAGCATCCCCAAAGAGGATGTGGAATATGAGATGCCTGCTGTTCAGCGCTGCCATATTTGATTGGATGAGGGGGATTGAAACGCTATGCCAATCCAAATGGTGTCAGCACTGCCACATCCATCCGGAGTTTGAGAATGACGAGAAAGAGGGTATGAACATGTCTCGGTTTTCTGGTGGCTTCCCCCAAAGATGCCCTTCAAAGATTTCCTTGTACACCTCCCCCCGCGCGAATGTGGATGTGGAATCCATGAATACCCCCCCGCCGACCTCTGTGCAGCCCCCTTCCTCTCTTCTGCCGCTCGCGCCGCTACCAGCCTATCTGCGGCAGTGCCTTCCACTGCGGCACAGCCGTTACATCACCTTGACAACCCCGAGCCTGAAGCCTGGAGGCTCCTTCATACATCCCATCCCTCTCACTGCTCACCCCACCGGTGTCAGACCCTTCCCCACAAGCTGAGGTCTTGTTCAAGCTCACCACAGCTGTCCGCCGCGCCACTCACGCAGCTGTTTGGGTTGTGGCGCTCCCAACGGGACCAAGCCCTCCTCCACAGCATATCTCACCCCGGAAGCATGTGGCTCTTGGCTGTGCCACCAGCTCCCTCCCTTGGATGACCAGTCCTTCCAAGACAACGCTAGCATCTGCAGGGGAGTGCATACCTTCTTCACCTTTGGCCAGAGTTGGACATGTGTTGTGGCCACACTGTTTAATGCAACAACTATGCTCATGCGCTTGGCTGCAGCAAGCTTAGTGACCTCGTGCAAAGCCGGCATGAGCAGACGGCCACTTGGGTGTTGCATCCAGTCGCGAGGGGCGCTACTCACGCCCGCTTGGGCTCCCCCACACTGAGCCGCCCGCAAGCCCCCCCACTTCCATCGTCACTTCACTGGGCCTGGCTCTGTTCTGGCAGGTGTCGCCTTCATCCACCCTCTATCCCCCTCCTATGTCCACGGAGCAGCGCACGCCGCCGGTCACGCGGCCACCCTTCGCGACTCTTCCAAACGGCGCGACTAAATCACTGACCACCAGTGCCCTGGGCACACATTTCGGCCCATATCTTTTGAAACTCCTAGTCCGCTTCAGCCCCGGGGCCATGCAGTTCATCGCTGAGGCCACTCTCTCAGCCTTCCCTAGCCCGGGCCGCCACAGTGACACTGGTGTTGCACATGTGTATGGCCAGCTGTCTGTTATGATCTGCAGGTACATGTCCGGCATGATCCCGGCTGCGGCAGGTCTGCGGACAGCCAGCACCGGTTCTACCTGGATTCCTGGCGCTTCGACGCCCTTGCCAGAGATTTCCTTCTAGCTGAGTGCTAACATCTTGCAGTGTCACAGAATGTTGAGACATGTGTGGATTGGGGCTTGAGTGTGGCTGGTATGGTATTTGTCACCCTGCCCTTCTTTTGGATGTTCTTTGCCGCTAGCCCCAGTTGTTCCACATGCTTGTTGCTCTTTGCGGTTTTGATGCTTTCCATCCTCTGCTCCAATGCTCCAGTCCTATATATGTAATGTCCTTGAATGATTGTTCTTGGGATTGACTTTCAACTCATCCGCTGGCCCGTGCTTTACCACGAGGTCCCGGATGCGAGCCCTGGTCCGGCTACCTATTTCTTCGAGCTTCTGAGCCGGGTGGTCTGGTGGTTTCCCCAAGGTTCAACGAATTGCATGAATTCCACCACAGTGACACTGAGGTTGAAGCTCAAACTGAGTATCCATATGGCGTCTGTGAACAGTTTATTTATTATTTATCTGAATCTCTCCCCGAATAATTTATATATATATTTTTCCTCTTGATTCAGCAGATATAAAAAATTCCAGATCCGGAAGATTCGTGTACCATGCATTTGTGCTAGGTCGCAGGTGAACAATACGATGGAATACATGTAGCAAGCTGAACAATACGATGGAACAACAGCTCAGTAAGTGCAACATATCAGTCATCCCGTAGAACCTGGACGGACTGACTCTGGATACCCTTCGCGATCACACAGGCATCGTGAGACTGCGCATGTACTTGTTCCAGATCATGAGCGACACAGCATTGCCAACCACAGCGGTATAATCTGAAGCCAGTGCTCACGCGTTATATAGGCGAATTCTGCTCGCCTCTCATCTGAGTCGTCGCAAGGACTAGGTCAGCATACTGTTCTTTGCGAAGACTAGTACACCACCGCCTCGGCTCCAGCACGTACGCTACGCTACAAGGAGCGGAAATAACACGTGCGCATCCCCTCACAATCTGCATGTGTAATGTTCGCCAATCGTCTGTAAGCGATAACCTTGTGTCATCTAGCGCATCTTGAGACCAGTCCAGGGAGAATATTCGCACTTGCGGTGGCCGCTGGAAATGCTACGCAAGTGGATGCGGATGCTACCTAGAGCATTGTATTCTTCTTTTACCTTGAATATGTTTGTTATTGGGCCGTTTCAGCTCCCCTTGCGTGTGCCAGGCCGCGCTGTGGTTTTGATTGTGGTCGAATTGGAGTACACACTGCCGTCTAGAACTCTGATATCTGCGCTCAAGTCTCCCTCCTTGTTGACGGCGAGAACATGTGTTCGTATCATTTTCAGCCGCGTCGCCTGAGCTGCCATTTTCCTTTGGCAGCGAACCATGGTGTCCACTGCTCTATTCAAACTAGTCGTGCGCTTGCTGCGTGATTCAGGCACTCACGTACCCCCCTAAGTAGGGCTTTTCGATGACAGTTTTGTTGAGACCAGTTGTCCTTGCCCGAGCAGGGGCGCAAGAGGCTGTACGCTTGGTCAGTACTGCTTAGCGCACTGGAGCTTGAATCTCGGATGATGTGCAGGTACCCATTTTAAATGATCGGACACATGTACCTTGCCGTGTTTGTGTACTTCTCGTGCCTTACACGGTCCGCTGTTGCCCTTTCCAGCGGTAGTCAGTACTTCCAGTACGTGCGCCAAACGCTCAATGGTGGCCCTGGCGAACCAGGCTCGCATACGTTACTGCACAAGTCCCATGGATCATGCTCGCCTCAGAATGTACGCTCTGGATGTCGGATGCTGTGGCTCTGCCCCAGGCATGTGCCAGGTAGTTTTGGTCGTCCTGACATTCAAAGAGTTGAATGCAGGTACATATTGCCTTCCACAACAGTCCCAGCGAAATGAGCATAATGTGGATGACAACTCACAGCAAGTGCGCACCACTGGTGTCTGTTTGTCTTGCATGGAGCTTTTTGAACTTGATGACAAGCCAAGTGCTCCTATGCAGATGCACTTCACGGGTGAAATACATGCAACAGAAAACGGAACAGTCATGGACAGACGAAGGGACTGGCAATGATGACTACAGCAGACATGAGCAGCATGGCATCTCTGCACCTCTCACTGTACGAGCACTGCCAACTGCGTGCTGTGGTTATATCTGTGCCAAAAATTTCTATCTTGGATCGCTCGTGCTCTTCATGCTATTCCTGTTGCAGGCAAAGAGCATGTGCACAGAGCCTGCTTGCTCAGATGACTACCCCAAGACATGGTAACACTCTGTGGTGCTGCGAGACCTGGAGCCAGGGACCAAGTACGAGTACATGGTTGGAGACGACCTCACCACCAACACGTTCACAGCTGCTCCTCCAGTTGGCAGCACCTCGAGAACAAGCTTCATCATGTATGGTGACATGGGTGTCCGTGATAGCACTGCAGTGAACTCACCGGGGGCAGGGTCTGTGATGGAGGCTGTGCGACGTGAAATCAGCACGAATGGCTCTGATTTCGTTCTGCATGTGGGAGATATATCATATGGAGATGGCAGGGGGGATGTGTGGGATGCTTTCATGACCCAAATCAGTCCGTTTGCAAGCGGTGTGCCCTACATGGTGGGAACTGGGAACCATGACTATGACTACAGATGAGATTTGAGCCGCATGAGATATCAGAATTGCTGGGTCTGACCTTGCAGTCGGTGGGTAGGCGTGCAAATCGCATCATGCTTGACCAGCACAGCTCTGTTGCAGGGGCAGCAGCCAACACGATCCATCTCATGCATCAAGCTTCTGGCCCAATCAAGCAATAATAAAGTATTCCTCCAACGGGGAATGTGGGGTGGCATTGCAGTCTCGATTCCGGATGCCGGACAGGGTGTGTGCACCAATTCTGCAACCTGTGACCTGAGAACCAATGCAGTATGGAAATGGCTCCAGAGCCATCTGCATATCTAGCTATCTACACACAAATGTGCCATTCAAGTCTAGATACATGCATGAGTTGAATTGAGCTGTGCAGATCAGGAGACCTGGAGGCGAATCCTCCATTCTGGTACTCGTTTGAGCATGGCATTGTTCACTTCGTGGTTCTGTCGTCTGAGCACAGCCTCAAGAAGCATAGCCAGCAGTGGAAGTGGCTGAAGGCACATCTTCAAAGCATAGATCGCTGCGTGACTCCCTGGGTGGTGGTGGCACTCCATCGGCCCCTGTACGCCATCAGGCCTCATGACAATGACCGAGTGGTGCGGTTCTTTCCATTCCAAGTGAATTTTGTTACCCTGTAGCTGAGAGGAAAGAACATGTCTGTCACTGGAGCAGCTGCAGTGCTGTGCCAAGGCGATTTTCCAGTGCCAAGATCATGCTATTTCTGAGCCCAATCCACAAAGTTCTGACCCCAGTAGTATGCATGCAGATAGCAAAGTACTTGAGGCACCATATAGAGGATTTGCTGGTGAAGTATGGAGTGGATGTGGTGGCATCTGGCCATCTCCACGCGTACTCCCGCACCTGCCCGGTCATAGGGAAGCACTGTGTGGACCACAATCAGGGTTCCATTCTACACGTCATCACTGGCTCGGGTGGTAAGCAGCTCACCAAAATTGGGGACAAGCAGAGGTGGCTGGATCACTCAGAAAGGAGCTATGGTTTCTCGAGATTCACAGTGCGCAACAGACTTCTCGCACCAGGGGCAGGATACTGGCCGCTTGGTGCTGACGTATTGGTATCGTTTTGAAGTATAGATCCACTGCTGTCCACTCCAAATTGGTGTTTTTGTGCAGGTGGAGGAGACGGGGGAGGGGGAGAGCGAGATGGTGGTGGAGTTTGTCAGCGCAGAGGATGGCGCCGTCACAGACTCCATCACCCTGCGATACTCCCTGCGCCGCGACCAGCACTGCAGCTACTGCTACTCGCGCTCCAACGGCGCTGTGCTGCGCTCCCCTGCACTGCATGGCACCGTAGTGGCTGGGGAGGTGGCGGCAGAGTGTGGCGCAGGGCACGGCATCGACAGTGTGTTGTCCACAGAGCCCAGGGCCCTGCAGGGGAGGATTTGTGGAGTTTTATTGTTTATATGCATCCTGTACACGGTCCGTAGATGCAAGTCACCTGCGCACGTGTGACGATTTGTTGTGTCTGCTTCGTTCGAAGCTATCTTGAAGGCTAAGCTGGAGAGAAGGTTTCGCGCAATCTCTTGGAGTCCAATACAATTGTGAGCTTTTTGAAAGTGAAGCATGCCAGCACAAGTGGCATTGTTGTCAGTTGTGTATCGAACGTAACTTAGGAGCTTTCGATGCCGTGTTTGCTCATCTCCCTGACTGTTCATTTCTTGATCGCCGCTCTATATTTAACGGCAGTGAGCTGCCGCGTGTTGCACCATGATCAGCGCTCTGGGAGCTTGTTTTCACTCTGGAGTACTGCGGCTGATCTGACATGGCCCTTTTCTGGTGCTAGTGTGCCTCACCTCGAGAACCATCGGAAAAGATGTAATCCAGAAAATGTGCGCTACCAGTTGTCGATGTGCTTGTGTGCTAATTCTGGTTGTCCGAGCCCGTGCCGAAAACCCTTCAGCGAGTTTGAGACAGTTCGTGCTGTGCAGGTGCACATTGCGCTGAACAGCCATCCCTCTGAAATGACCATCATGTGGATGACGTATCATAGCAGGTGCGTGCTGTGAAGATGTTGACACGGTATCGTGCTGCAATCGTAACATCACGAGTCAACAGCACATTGCAGTGTGCTCAGGCTGAATTGCGATATGCCTGCCGTTTTCGATGCACGAAGAGCCATCCACCTAACCGACTTTCGACTTTTCCATTCCAGCACATGTTGCTGCAGGTGCCCCACATCAGTTAAATTCTGGCAGACAAACTCATTCTCTGCCTACAAAGGACACTCTCAGATCGTCTCGAAGAGGCATCAGCATGGCACAAGTTCTTCTCTCACAGTATGTATCTCTTTTTCTTTTCAGTCCTCATGGTCTAACAGAAGACCAGAGGTTGTAGTAGTAACTGAGCATGACATGTGCTGTGTTGGCCTGACCATGGTTCAAGTACTGATGGCACCAACGCCACACTCGTTTCAGTACGTCATTCATGAGGCTTATTCACACTCATGTCATTCCTGGTTCTCATGTTCAGAGGTGTTCCACCATGCTTTCAATGTGACGTGGCTACAAGTCCACCCCAGCATTGTCCTGCTTCTGCACATTCTGTAACTGTGCCATGTCCAGACGCTACCCACTATCAGAAGTCAGATTCAGGCACAGTGGTGACCAGAAACAGACACAAAATGGTGTGAAATGGAACATCTTACGATTTTTGCCTTCGCCAGCTGTCGCTGTACCTGATGCTTCAAGCGCAAGCCCCAGCGAGAGATTCATCTAGCAACTGACCGCTGGCATGCTGTCCAGGCTAAGGACATGTGCGGAGAACCGGCTCGATCCAACAGCTACGAGAAAACATGGCAGCACTCAGTCGTGCTGACAGCACTGGAACCAGGGCAGCAGTACAGCTACGTTGTAGGTGACGACCTGACCACGTACTCTTTTACCGCTGCCCCACCAATTGGCGAGTTTCCAGCGGGCAGTGGCGCCAACATGAGCTTCATCATGTATGGCGATATGGGGGTCAGCAGGTACCACTCTGCAAAAGCGCCAGGGTGTGTTTCTGGCTTCAAGTCTCCCAAATGTCATTCGGGTATCCAACAGCTGCACGTACATGACTTATCAGGCTTTGTACATGTCTTGGAGGATTGCGACTGTGCGCATGTGAAACTCCTTCGCAAGACCATCGCCATTATTTTGGCAAAAGGCTGGAGGTATTTGAACTGCAGAAGATTTTAAACCAAATCAAAGTGGATTGCTCAGGGTTTTGTTTTGAGCTGCTGAAATGCGGTCCCCAGCCAACAGCCTCCTTTCGTGTTGCAGTGCACAATCAGTCCTGGACGCTGTGCGAGAGGAGGTTTCGCAGCGGCACAGCAGCCTCGTGTTCCATGTCGGTGATGTGTCTTACGGTGATGGCAAAGGGAAAGTATGGTACAACTTCATGCAAGAAATCAGCTCGTTTGCCACGAGCACACCCTACATGGTGGGTGTAGGTGCGAGCTTTTGCCCTTTCCCTTGACTTGTGTTTGCTGCAGCAGTCCACGGGTGTGGTGCTCATGAACGATGGTGCTCATGAACTTAAATGCAGGAAATCATGACTATGACTACTCTCGAGGCAAGCGGCGAAAGGATCCTTCGAATGCGCTGCCGTTCCGGCCTACATGGGCCAAGTTTTCAGGCGACTCTAGAGGGGAATGTGGAGTTGCCCTGCAAGCGCGGTTTCAGATGCCTGATAACGGGTACTTATCTGCTTGTCATGGCCATATTTCTAAAGAGCTCTTGCATGCTGTGTGAGCCTGCGGGACAAGAACCCCTGTCTCTGTGTGGCCGACAAACTCGCATCTCACAGTGATCATGGTCATGTTCATCTGTACCAAGAGGTCATGTTCCCCGCAGTAAATTCAGCGTGATATTGCCTGCAGGATAAAGCACAAGCCTGAGAATCCTCCATTCTGGTACTCGTTTGAGCATGGCCTCATTCACTTTGTGATGCTGTCGTCCGAGCACACCATACGCAGGCACACGAAGCAATGGGAGTGGCTGGTGGCACATCTGCAGAGCATTGACCGTTGCAAGACCCCCTGGGTTGTTGTGGGCTTCCACCGCCCCCTATATGCTATACACCCCCACCGGGCTAACCGTGTGGTGTGTTGCGTGGCTCGCCTCAGTCTGATCACCCTAAGCCTTGAACATATTCCATTCCTGCGTTGTACCTGACGTGAGTCATCCTTGCGCTGATGTGCTGCTTTAATGAGGGCAAAACTCTCTACCAGGTGGCCAGCGGCCTCGTCAGGGAAGTTGCAACATGATTTCTAGGTGCCAAGTTGATCAACTTCCGACCCCACACACACTGGCAACACCGAGTTGCAGATAGCAAAGTACTTGAGGCACCAGTTGGAGGATGTGCTAGTGAAGTACGGTGTAGACGTGGTGGCGTCTGGCCATGTACATGCATACTCCCGCTCATGCCCAGTGATCGGAAAGCAGTGCGTTCCTTTTGAGAAGGGATCCGTTCTGCACGTCATCACTGGCTCGGGAGGCAGAAAGCTCTCGAATGTGAAGCGCCATCAGCCTCGATGGGTGGATGCAGCACAGCGTGCGTGGGGCTTCTCACGCTTCACGGTGCGTGGTTCGCTCTGCAGACTGAGGCCGGGTACAGGCCAGCTTTGTGACACGGTTCGTAAATGTTGTGTGCACTGCACAAGTTTGGTGTTTCATGTGAGCAGGCTAGCAGTGCTAACCTCGTGTCGCACCACGGTACATGGGAATGCTGCACAGAAGCGTGTGGCTCTGTGATGAATAGTAAGCAACCCTGATTAATGTATGCAATTGCTGTGCTGAGCAATGGTGGTGTTGCAGGTGGTGGAGACGGGGGAGGGGGAGAGCGAGATGGTGGTGGAGTTTGTCAACGCAGAGGATGGCGCCGTCACAGACTCCATCACCCTGCGCAACTCCCTGCGCCGCGACCAGCACTGCAGCTACTGCTACTCGCGATCCAACGGCGCTGTGCTGGGCTCCCCTGTGCTGCATGGCACCGCAGCGGCTGGGGAGGTGGCGGCAGAGTGTGGCGCAGGGCACGGCAGCGGCGACCTGGATGCTCTGGCACAGGAGCGGCTTGCCGCAGAGCACCCGCAGTGGGCTGCTGTGCTGCAAGACGAGCTACCAACAGAGTGGATGCTCTGGGCAGCTGAAGAACTGGACCCAGATTTTGCTGCAGGGATGTCAGGTCGTTGGAAGAACACGAGCAGTCCTCCCACACCCGGCAGAGATGCTACTGGCTCCTCCAGCAATATGCTTCCTTTGCATTCTCCGCTAGATGACTTGTTCTCACTGGATGACCCGGACGATGGTGAGGACAGCAATCTGTACTAGCTACATTTTTCCCTTCAATTGAGTGTTGCGGATACGTCTCAGTCTTCCTCTCCTGTGTCTGCTTCGACCAGGTTTGTTGCAAGTAGCGTTCTTGCACCAAGACATGTGCGGTAACAGTCTTGCAGGACTGAGTCCAATCATTTTACTTGCTGGGGATTGTGCACGTGCTTCGGGATTCCTGTGCAGTTTGGTAAATGGCTGTTTCAACTATGGCATGATGTTTTGGTTCATCACATGTGATGGACTTGGATGTTTTCCTGTGTGGTCGATTTGTGCATGCCAGGTATGACAACGAGGTGCAGTGTAGCTGCTGGTTAGTGGGCTGGCTCAGTTGCAAACAGTTGGCCATGGTGTGCGGTGCATTTTGATATGCAACCTGGTCAGGATCGCAGACTGTGTGTGTGTATTATGTGTGTTCGGATAGCCAGGGAGTTGTTCGTGAACAAGAATTTGTATGCCGTAGGCATGGGACTCATCGGCCGCTTGTGCTGGCAACGGGCGAGCATAGAGTCAGGGTAGTTTACGAGTCATGTGCCATACAGGAACGATATGAAAATATTCTATGTTTACCCGGCGACACTTCTCCTTTGGAACATTGGGCTCCTCCAGGTGGTGTGAATGCTGCAGCCCAGGGCAGGATTCTAGTGGCCAGTGTGCCAGAAACAAATGAACATGCTTGCTTGAGCCGACTATGTTATACCAGACGTTGCAACGGATTTGAAGGCAAGTGTCTGTGAACATGTGCGGTCCACTTCTTTCCAATCTCCCCATATGTCACGTTCAACTCCTCAATTAGTGTGGCACGGTCCTTCTCATCCAGGAAATTAGGCAGCGCAATGACCTCCTACTCTGCGTTGCGTCATGCTTTTGCTGCCCCACAACTCCATCAACCAGTCATGAATTGACTAGAAAAATGGATGGCTGCCCTCGCCAAACGTCACTTTCTCGTCGGTGCCGACCCCGGCCTTATTTCTTGGGGAGCTATTATCCTTCCGCGTGAATCCGGACACGTGTACGCATTAGGTTCATTGCTTATCTGGCACGGTCGAGTTCGGCACCCATACAACAAAGGCCAGTTTTGGGGCAAGGGCATCTACAGACCGACAGGCTGCGCGTAATACCTCCAGATCGCACTTGTTCGGTTTCCGGGATGCCTTTTGGCAAAGCGCAGTATCCTTCACGAACGGTCCATTTTCCGTTTTCCCCATACAAAATCGAGGTGCTGGAAATTTCTTGATCTTCCGGTCCAGGGTCCGACACCGCATTCAAATTGCCGCGCCATGCCCATGCATGGGCACCCGTCTGCATCGTTCGACCAATTTTTCGGTGAACGCAAATTGTCTATCTTTTGGAGTTGCGCAAATGCGCGCCTCAACTACCTGAGCAACACTTGAATTCAGTGCGCGCTACACCGAATCTATCGTTTACAAAGTTTCGTAACGTTCAACAGCTATTCGTGGTTTTCGCTGCATTCGCCGTACCAGTTGTCGCTACAATGGCTCGTACCAAACAGACCGCCCGTAAGTCTACCGGAGGAAAGGCTCCCCGTAAGCAGCTTGCTACTAAGGCTGCTCGTAAGTCTGCTCCTGCCACCGGAGGTGTCAAGAAGCCCCACCGATACAGGCCTGGAACCGTCGCGCTTCGTACGTTGTCTGCCCTGTTGGTTCTCCACAGACAATTCGTATGACATGACGTGTTACTTGCTGTATTTTCCGATGCGTGCTAGATGTTTTCTGTCGCTTCTCCTTCTGAGGTCGTCCTGCTCACCCTTTGTTGCGATTGCATCCCTGCTCAACAACTAGATGAATTTGTGTTTTCAGGTGAGATCAGGAAGTACCAGAAGTCGACAGAGTGAGATCCCACTTCCGTCCTTTTCGTCCATTGTGTATCCATCTTCTATGTGAACGTAGCTCCGCAATCTGTGCACCAGTGGCATGCCATCCAGTGCTCGGTTCATGAGTGAGCACGTACTTGTGATGAATCTATGTGATGAATCTATGTGCTTCGTCTTGTGAGCACTTAAGTGCTGAAATGAGCACCTATCACACGTTGAAAGGGGTTCTGCCTGCAGGCTGCTGATCCGCAAGCTGCCTTTCCAGCGTCTTGTGCGTGAGATTGCGCAGGATTACAAAACAGATCTTCGATTCCAGAGCTCGGCTGTGCTTGCTCTGCAAGAAGCAGCTGAGGCTTACCTGGTTGGTCTGTTTGAGGACACCAACTTGTACGCTTCCAACATATACCGTGTTTCTGCTTCTCTCCGGAATATGGGGTACAGATGTAGTTATGTACATGCTGAAAGTTTATTATCTGCGTGACCTGCCACAATTTGTTGCAGGTGTGCTATCCACGCCAAGCGAGTGACAATCATGCCCAAGGATGTCCAGCTCGCCCGCCGCATTCGTGGTGAGCGTGCGTAAAGCTCGCAGGCACCACTGCTATTTAGGCATGTGTGAGCGCGCGTGTCTGTGTGTGTCCCAATATTGTGCATCAAGTTTGTCATCTGGCTAGTAGGCCAAGTACATCCTGCATGCAAGAAAAGTGACTCAGAAGCGCATCTAGTGTGGTGCATGCGCTGCATGGACTGCATGAAGTGCATGCTTTGAGAGAAGTATAACAGCACAATGCCTGATCCAAGCCATACTGAGTGAAGCCGCAGTGATGTAACATTTTTCGCCATATTTTTCGCGATCTCGATGTGGTGCGTCGTGTGTATTTACAGTGTGAGCTTTACGTCGAGCTCATAATCACAAAGAGCACCAGCGTTGAGCATCTGAAACGCAGAGCCCACAACACCTGCTGCGAAGCACAGACCATATGAAACAGGCAGCCACTGCGCCAGAGAAAGCGACAACACCTATACACAAGCACCGCACCTCAGCAGCACAACGGGAAAACACGACTACAGAACAGACGGCCTGACGCCGCTGGCGAGGGACGGCCCCCGCCACACACAATCAGGAGGACACATGGGTGGCAACGGGCAAGCCGGAGGGTTCGGTGGGAGGGGGAAGGGGCAACGAACACTGGAGCCAGGAGCGGCAGAGAGGGGCTGTTGCGGGCCGGAGGGCGCTGGGAGGCTGAGGTACCTGAGGGGGGGGGGTAAACAATTGCTGATGTTTTGGTGAGCTGAGACGTGACTGTTTGCTGCAACACTGGGTGCAGCTCGTCTTCATATACACATCTATCAACTCACGCTCATTGAGGTGTGTGAAGGTGGCCTTCACTGCATGCTCAGTCTGAGAAAATGCGGTCTGAACCTTGTCAAAACAGATCGAACAAAGTGCCCATTCTTCAAGTGCGAGTAATTATGAAAGATCAAGGGCTTATCTGGTTCGGTCAGTCCCGATGAGAGTGTTAAAAAACTGCACCACAGCGTCCGCAAAATACACAACGTCAGGCGCACTGCGGGCAACCAGCATCAACGAGCCCATCCCATGACAACCCGTTAGGGTTGTCACAAGGTCAAGGTGCTCGTGTCACGTCGAGGCACTGGGGGTCCACACCAAGGTGGAATTGCTGCAACGCCTGCAGCCATTCCGTGGTCAACTTTGGTCGAGGTCTCAACTGGGGCTTGTGGCATCCCTGATCTCCAGCTGAGGCGCTGTTGAACAGCAGCAACTGTCAGCAGCCCTGCCGAGGCACGAAACAAGAATTCGGGTATCAGAATCTGCCCACAAGCACGGAATCCCGCAGCAACTGTCGGCTCCCTGCTGGGGACATGTTGGAAGGCAACACATGGTGGATTCATATCAGTCAGGGTGGGGAGCCCCAATCACGCCTGACTTCATTTTAAAACATCAGGCACGAGGCCTCAAGATCACAAGTTACTGCGGCAGTTCTCGGCTCGCTTTTACCCCAGTATGACGCCCTGGTGCATCCGATTTTGCCCTCTGCCTGAGACGAGTGACTATCCCGCTGTTCCAGGTTGAGGGTGTTGGCCGCGAGCGCACGCGGGTGGGGATGGGGGTCGGCACTGGAGGGCGCAGACTGCTAAGTGCGGGGGAATGGGCACGCGAGATTCTTGACACGGGCCTGGCGGTCGAAGTTGTGGCTAAGGGGTGTGTCAGCCCCGGCAACGGCGCTGATGGATATTGTGCGACAGAGGGCGCACGCATGGCGGCGGCGGGCTGCACGCGTGATGGCGACCGGCCCAGCTAGGATGGAGCCGGTGTGGGCGCATCATCATGGCGCCTCTGGTGGTGGATGACAGCCTGCTGGGAGGCGTCAAGGCTTGTAAACGATTCGCGTTTTTTGTCCAGAGGCGCAAACGGTAACTGACAGAGAAAGGTTGTTGTATGTAGCTATCCGGAATGTTCTTGTTTACCGTTTCGAGTTTGAAAATGCAGCAAAACTACGAGGTGCTGCAAATATCTCAATGATGTGAGCCTGCGGGGGGGGGGGCACAGGCCCTGAAGAGTGGGCGCGCAGGGGTGGGCGGCAGGCATGGGTCGCGAGGGGAGTTGTGGCACAGCTATTTGTGCGTCTTCATGCATGGGCTCCAGGGCGGGCAATGAAAGGGAGTCTTGTACGAGCTGAGGGTGGATTGCTGCTGCTGGTGCCCCAGGAGACTTGTTGTGAGAACCAGATTTTCAGATCGATGCTGGTGAGCCCTCGCAGGCAGCATTGGTGCGCGACGTCGGCCGCCTGTTCTGCGATGTGGTATTTTACCGTTGTGATGCTTGTGTACAGGTGTTTGGTGCTGCCTCTGTTGCGTTGGTTGCCTGTTTGATGTGTCCTGCCTCAGCGTGCTGTGTGCATCGTGGGGGCTGTTGCGTGCCTACTAGTTGTGGTCTGCTGCTTGCTTTCAGATCGTTCACGCCTGTGCACATCGTGCTTGGGCACCTCGCCACCATCCATGTCATTCACAGATCGGTTGACAAAGTTGTTCAGATCAGCAATTCTGGTCAAAGTGCCATGGTCAGGAATTCTGTCGATGTAACATTTTACCAGCAAGTCTGGTGTGCCTGTGTGCCCGGCCTCGTCAGGGTGGGTGACGTTAGTTGCACGTGTCTGGGAGCTCATGGTGGCAGGAGCAGAGAGCACAAAGCGGCCATCCCCCCCCCACCATACCCAATGCAGCTGCAGCAGTGTCAACTGGTGTGTGTGTGTGTGTGTGTGTGTGTGTGTGTGTGTGTGTGTGTGTGTGTGTGTGTGTGTGTGTGTGTGTGTGTG
>JAUMHD010002230.1:0-16780 GCA_032359135.1 Ulvella scutata
ATGGGACCAGGTGTGCGCATTCAAGGCAGAGGCCGCTGGCGATGCCGGCCTGCCGCCGCAGACCCTTCTGGAGGCCCAGGTTGGGGGCCAACTGAGGGCACTGCAGAGCGTGGTCTCTGCCTTGGTGACTGAACAGTGCAAGAGCAAGCTGTTCAATAAGTACCAGGACATCCTGCAGGCTGACTTCAGCCTCGTCGCAGCTCAGGAGAACCTGGGGTGGCTGCACAGACTGCAGCAGGGTGTGGGTACTGCGTGGTTGGGGGTTGTGCCCACCAGGGTGCAGTGAGAGCTTGATGATGCATCAGTCAAATCAGCTCTACGCTTTCAGCTTGGGGTCTCTCCAGGACCTCCGTCTGAAACTTGGTAACGCGCTGAGCATCACGCAGATTTCGTGCCGGAAAACACTTTCCGGAGTGCTGTCGGATGAACCCTATACACCGTACGCAGGTGGTGGCCCTGCCGGCCAACAATGCTTAGCAAAAGAAGCGTTTGTGAAGCAGCTTCGTGTGCTTGTGTTGAAGTCTCATTAAGTGTCCATTTTGGAGTGCTGAAGCAGAGTCTGGGGTGACTGGCCCTGACTCCGCTAGAACCAAGCACACCACGCGACGCAGAGCATCAATCTTACACCAGCCCAATCAACATTACTAACTTAGCAATGTTGATGGGGGCTCGCCAGCTGTGGCTGTGGGGGTCAGGTATGTACGAACAGTTCGGCAGTTCGTGTGTACATGATGGGGGCATGGTTGGGTTAGGTTGGGGGCTCGGAGATGGGGACTAGGGTGCTGCAGGTATCAGCGATTAGGTGTGGAATGTGATACTGTTATCAGCATGCTGGTACACTCACAATCCACATTCACGCCCACCCCCAGAATGCTGCACCTGACATGTACGAATTAAAGTTGTGACATATTTGGCGTGGTGCCGATGGAGACGTGTTACGGTGTGCTTGGGCATCAGTATGCACCACCTGCTTACCACGCAGAAAGTTGTGGAGCTCAACCCATGCGTCCACGCCAAATCGCGACTTTAACAACGTTCCCAAGACAACTTGGACGATGTTTTGTACTTCATATGATCTCTGGGCTCTTCCTAGACGAGTAGAGATGCTTGCAAGTGGGATATGCTCTCACACACGCTATTGTGAAGCGCACACGAGCGCCCTGGTTTGCCCTGACCATGTGTCCCGATCTACTACTGATGAGTGGTATGCGCGTGCTAGTCGCGCGTGAAACTGCCGCACACCTCCGCATGAGCCGGAGGAGGGTTGTGCATCACCCTTATGCATGCGACGCAGTCACCCTTATGCATGCGATGATACGGTTTGGCGGCAAGTAATGTAGGTGTCCCTGCACCTGATCAGCTCTGCGTCAAATTGGGTACAGTTACACTCTCTCAGGCTCGGCATGTGGAGGCTTCTATATCATTGAAGCACATCTGTTCTCCACTAGCGTATATGTATGAAGGTTCGTTCTGGGCCAAAAACATACACAACTTTGTCGATCTGCGTTGATGCACGCACAGCATACTAATAGTGACGGTAGGAAGCGTTGAACGAGTGTTTGATAGTACACTACGTTGGTAGGATGGACAGGGCGGCTGCGCCAGCAGTATCAGTCACACCAGTCGATGCCTTGGCACCACAGGACGACATCTGTCAGGGAATTGATTGCGGGCTGAGGTCCAGTCATGTTGCGAACGATAGCGTGGTAACAGGGTGCGTCAGTTGCCCACCAACTCTGTTGCAAGTACTCTGCCACACGTATCACTTTGTGCTGCACAAAGAGAAGGAATACCAGGAAGGCATACGCTTGGTATAGGTGTCATGGCTGCACTCATATCTGTCACAGCAGATTGTGCTGCCCTACAGGCTGATCGGCGGAGCTGTGCTGGGCCTTGCCAGCCTGTTGGCTTTCAGCTGCGTATGGAATGTGGCCAAAGTTTACACGTCACGCGCTCACCTCAAACACGTAGCGTTCAAACCACCTAGCGTACCAATCAAAGGATGCTTCGGGTTGCAGCGGTTCTGGTGCGACTCCAGCCTGCTATAGCGGAGGCCAAACATGCGCACTACGCTGGTGCTCCTGATGAACTTGACATAATGCTGAACAAAAGAACTCAAACATGTTTCACTTGTCACTCTCTCTGCTGCAAGGCAGAAGCCGTGCTGCGGACTGCAGGCTTGGTTGTGCTATGTTTTGCGAGCCAGCAATCCATTTTGTGTTGCTGCAGGGGCTGGATGCACCCAGTATTGTTCGTGAGTACTGACGACATCTACCTGACAGCAGGAACGGATGCAGTAGTTCTACTGAAAACCCTTGAGTTCGGGATCCTCTTCTTCGTTCCTGTGTCCATCTTCTGCCTCACCGTCCGTGCGACTCCACTCCTGTCACGCATATTCAAGCTGGAAGTTCATACTGTTGCGTATTTGGCTCTCTCTGCTGTCTGTTTGTGAATAGCGTTCTACTTCAGTATGCCTCTATGTGCACAATGCTGCAGCCCATATTAATTAGCGTCTGTGATTTGTCAACTTGTACTGCGGAATCTAGACAGCCAGTGAGTTCTTTTTGTATCGTATATGGGCATGTAGTGCTGCCGCTGCATCTGCTGGCTGGGGTGGAGAATGGGCAGGCGCCTCAAGTCACTGGATGGCACATCAACATTCCCTTCCAGCACTTCACCATCGCAAATCTCTCTCCCAAAGACAGCGGCATCTTCTGGCTGCACGCGCTGTGGTTGTATGCCTATGTAACCTACGCCCTCTGGCTGCTTCAGTACCAGTATGAGGTGAGCACTCTGCTTCAGACATCCCTCAGAGCCACTGGCTGCTGCCAATGTTTGATAGTCTGTACCTCATAGCCACACTTTCTGGCTCCCAGACAGCACTGATCATGCAGTACAGTCGTAGGCATGGCTGCCCAGCAGTGCCCAGTGATGATTTGCCAACGGACAGTATCGGCAAAGAAATGTGCGTAAAATTTCAGGCTTAACTACATACAACTTCTCATGTACCCGTAAGTCACTGCATGCCAACATTGTTCGACCTCTCACAAACGACACGGGACATGCCACTACCGAAGCAGCGACAGGGATTCTAGTTAACCTTTCTATCCACGGCATTGAAATGTGCATCATCGCTCGTTTTCGGCAGCCCTGTACACAACCACATTCCTGTTGCATTCCCTGTAGGTGTCAGGCAGGCAGTATGCGTGTGCGTGTGATAACCTGGCCGCACTGCTAGCTGCGTACATGTGCGGTGTAGCTGTTGACACAACTTCGTGTTGTTGTTTTCATGGGTGTGGTTTCGACCCAGCATCAACCGGTTGCAGTACACATCATCAGATTGAAAGATCTGTGTCAACCAGCACTCCTTTAATTTGTTCCCATCTTTTGTTGACCGCACCTCTGAGATCAGGTGGCCAGTGGCTAAACTAGACTGGCTATGCTCAACTATGAAGAAATATAAGGGCAAGCTGCGTATGATAATAGCATCACAAATTGGTACGTAGCATCACCTAGTTCATACAGGAACAATGATCTAGCGTTCGCATACCTTCCTATTGTTTAAATATTCTCAGATACGGCATGACTACAGCCACCCCTGTAGCCACTGCTGCAAGCATGCATTGTGACCAGAGCACGATCCTTCACATTAACATAGTGAAGAGCGATGCAAACCGCATTATAGGTGGATGCTGCTGCTGTTGTTACAGGCGCTGGTCAGATACCGAAACACAGATCTGCTGCTTGGAGAGCATATAAACGGAGCAGACAAGTCCCACTCAACAACAGACACTGAGGCGCCCAACGCAACAGGTTCCACTCCGCAGCACTGTGCGCCTCTGGACACAGAAACCGCTGCAGAAGGTCCCCAGCCAGCAACGTCGCAGGGCCGTGACCTCGGCCTCGGACAGGAAACTTCGCAGCCGGACACTTCTGTCAAGAGGCAGTCCGTGTTACCTGACGAGAGCGGTCTCGCCAGCCTCCGAAAGGTGTGAGTTACCAGTTTAATATGATCACTGCACCCCGCGATGATTTGCTGGTGCGACATTCTATGGCCATGAGACATTCTATGGAGTTTTTCTTTACTTTACACTTGCAAAAAAAAATACTATGCTCACTGTACCCCAGCACTTGTCGTGATCCTGCTACGCACTCCACAGTAAGTGTCTAAAGTTACGGGCATAACTCCATACAATGGCTCATGTACCACAGTATGAGCTGTATATTGTACCTCTGCGTGCCAACTTCACTTCAGTCACCCCTGTCTGCTGAAGTGTTCGTAGCGGCAGGGGCAACAGCTAGGGTTAGGAGTTCAGATGAGGGTTATGCTGATAGTTTGGGATCGCTCCATCATCATCGCTCTCTCATTATCCAGCTTCTCGCCTGTGCTGTCTGCGAACCCTGCTGTGCGGTGTGGTGCTGCAGATATATAGTTGTTGATGTAATCAACGTCCCTGACCACTGAGACATGTAGCGCTACATGTCTCAGTTGTCAGAGACCTTGATTACATCGACAATATTTAAGGAATGGGGGAATCCTAATTATATTCGCTACATAGCTGAAACGGTTCATGATGGGCGGTGTTACATACAGTAATTCACGAGTTCCCGGGGTGAGCACAAAATAAGTTATTTAATTGGTCTGGTAGTGGCTGACATGCTGTCAACAACGGTACTAGTGCTGTGATGTGCTGTGTTGAACCAGTGTGATATGCCAGCGCGGGGTATATTTTCGCCAGTGCATACCAATTGTATCTCTGAGATACTTCAGTTCCCCAGGTTGGATTTCTCACCCTGGGCAGCTTTTCTTGAAGCAAAGTTTCATGATCAGCTTTTCAATCTTTTGCATGCTGCCGACATTGCTTGTTCCGCTCATTCATGGCATCCTTTTTTCTTTTCCTGTCTAAGTAATCTCTCTGCTGTGTTCTACTTCGCTATCTCTGCTCCTTCTTTGCACCGTCCCTGCATGCTCTGTGGCGAATAGCCAGCCTCTGCTTGACTACGCCAGTTTCCTTTCGGTACGAAACTGTTGCGAGTGACTCAACACGCCGCATGCATGAAGATTACCTAAACTGTCTGTTCGGATCTTACCTGTATGCGATGATTTGCTGGTACATGAGTCATTTTATGGAGTTTTTCCTGTAATTTTACTTTCCTGTAACACTATCTGTATTTGTTGATTGAAAGCTCCTTGGCATCACAAAATTTCATATTGCAGCCGCACAAACCCTGTCATTGCTGAGGTAGTGGCATATTCTGTGTCGTTAGTGCGAGGTCGAGATATGTTGGCATGCGATGATTTGCTGGTGCATGAGCCATGCTATGGAGTTAAGCTTGTAACTTTACACTAGTATTGCAGGCGCGCACACACGCCATCATCCACGAGGGCATCCCACTCAATGATGACCTCTGTCTCCGCACCTCCCCCTGTCTAAACAGTGTCTCCGAAGCCTCACATGCTGACTCACCACGTGCCTCACAGAACCAGCCAGGGCCCACCGCAGAGGGTTTAACAGTTGTCAACCGAGACTCTCCGATGCACACACCTGATATGGACATGCCATCGGCACCCCCCAGCAACACCGAACATAAGCCCGTTCCGACCCACCGAACCGGCAAGTATGTGCCATTGGCACCCCCCAGCAACACAGCACGTACACCCTCTCCGATGCAGTCACCCGGCAAGGATGTGCCGGTAGCACCCTCCAGCAACACCGCACACGATCTTTTTCAGCCTTCAACTGCTTGCGAGGACACATCTCAACCCCTCAACAACCCTTCAACCGCCCCTCTTCCCCTCATGCATGGTCCCTCGACCGTCCCGCAACCCCGCAACCCCTCAACAGCGTACGCGACCCCTCAACCACAGGAAGACTCCGCCAGCGCACCCCAGCCACCCCCTGCATCAGGGTCTGTGCATTTCAGCGCACCAGCACTTGAGGACGTATCCGAAACGCTCCCTGCGCCAGGCTCTGCCGAGGCTGGAGCTCCAGAGCATGCATTGCCAGCGCAGAGGACTCAGCTTGCGACTGCCGCTGGCGCCTGTCAAGGGGGTGTTGGCAGTGGCGGTCTGCTGCACCCGAAAGAAAATGCATGGCCTGAGCTTGCAAGTTATCCGGTGCGGGTTGAAAGCCCTGAAGGGTTTATATGTCTGCCGACTCCTCCAACCGATGTGGTGTCGGCACAGGAAGGGCTTGCGCGCGGTGGGAATGACCATCCTGATACGTACATGCATGCTCCCAGCATACATACTGCAGCGTCTGCTGTAGTGGCTGTGAAGTGCACAGGCGAGGGATCGACAGCGGAAGGCCATGCAGGTGTGTGTTAATCAGGAATATACAATTAGGGAAGGGTTAAACACTTGTCATGGCACGAAATAATCTAAAGTCAGCATGTCGGGGGTCTGCCTAGACTGCCTCATACTCAGAACATCTGTGAAGTAATCATATGTCCAATGAACATTTTGATCTGCTGTACTGATCTGCTCTTCCCGATAAGCGTTTTCTTTTGAGCGTTGCATGCTGACCATCAGCGCACCCTTGCCCTCAAACCCTCACTGATCATGCGTATTTGTGTTTTGTTAGTCATCAGTGAGAGTACTATGAGCCCAGGGTTGTGCAGCAGTACGTTTGTGTTGAGTGTTGGTACGGTATGTCACAGATCCTTGCTTTGTCACTGAACTGCGAGGTACGCTTTCACGGCATCACATGAGAAGGAATTCGGGTATGTGTATTTGTGGCTGTGCATCGAAGTGCAGTGTGCATGAGTCGTTGCAGCTTCGAGGAACTTCAAGGAGCTTTGAGTGTTGAGTGGAAACATGCGGTGTAGGGGACAGAGCACATAGAGACAGATGGGAGACAGAAGAGATCACACATGGAGGCAGACCAGAGATAGAAGTGAGCACAGATTCGTCGAACGAGCGTGCATGGCATGCGGACGTACTGTGTGCTGCGGGAGCTGACGTGGATGCGCAGGGCGCTGGCGTTGACATGCATGCCTCTGATTTGGACGGGTATGACGCTGACGTTTACATGCATGCCGCTGATGTGGCCGGGTATGGTGCTGGCGTTGACATGCATCTTGCTGGCGTTGACGCGTATGGCGCTGACGTTGACATGCATGCCGCTGACGTGGATGCGCATGTCGTTGCCACTCCAAAACTACGGCATCTCTGGAAACCTTCGTTGTCGTTAGGGCACGGACTGGGAGGCACGTCAACTGGCGCCCTACCAGACCCCGCAAGCACCCCCCCCGCCCCCCCATTCGGCACCCAGACGCCCACCCCCTCAACCTCTGCGACCGTCCGCTGGAAGCGCGACAGGAGAACGGTGTCTGCAGCGAGTACGATGAGCCGAGCGGTGTGCGTCAATGCGATTTCGCGGGACCGAAATGTTGTGCATGCAACAGTTCACAGCAGAGCAGTAGACCCTGATTCAACACGACCCGCATCGCTTCAGTCTCGGCAAGATAGAGCCTCAAACGCTGCTTCTGCCAGGGGCAGTGGGTCTGTTCACGAGGAGCAGATGGAGCGGAGCGCCTTTGAAGCTGGTGTAACGCATGCTGGACATCATGTGTCTCCTGTGCGCTGGTGGGTTCCTAGAGAAGCAAGCACACATGATGGACCTTTGCACAGTAAGGACGCCTGTGTTAGTGACCACGAGAGGAAACATGCCGAAGACATGTGGTTTTGGTACGGGAAGAATGAGGTGTACCACAGGACGTTTTGGTATGACCCGGAGGCGGCACTGTCGAGAAAAGCGAGTGTACGGTTTCGAAGATCTGTAGACGTGATGCTGCCTTGCGTCAACGATCAGGTGCGCTGTTTACGTTGCCTTGCCATGCCGTACCTTCCCTTTCCCAACGTTGGCTTGCCCTGACTTACGTTGCCGTGCCCTGCTTTGCCGTGCCTTACGTTGCCTTGCCTTGCCTTGCCTTACGTTACCGTACCTTGCCTTGCCTTACGTTGGCTTGACCTGCCTTGCCTTGCCTCGCCTTGCCCTACGTTGCCGTGCCTTGCCTTGCCTTGCCTTGCCTTTTGGTTTCTTTTTACGCCTTCACGAGTTTCATTCAATCGTCGTTACGTCTTCACGAGTTTCGGTTTATTTTTACGTGTATTAATTGAACGCCTCTCATTCATGAGCGCGTAGCATGCAACCTGCCGTCCGCGGCGCCCAGGTGGGCATGCATACGCATCCTCTGGGTCGGTGTGGGGTAAAATAGAGTGGTGTTGCTGCAGGGGGAGAGCATTGGAGAGCAAAAGCACTCGGTGGAGGTTCATAAATACTGCGTGTTGGTGACCGATGTGCCTGTGAATGCCCTGCGTGATGCATGCGGAAAAGATCACCGACGTTTCGGTCACGTTTCCTCCCGCTCCCGCAGCGATCCAAAAGCAGGTGTGTGGCAACATGGCTGCTTTGAGGCAATTAGGGGGAAAATGTTTTAATTCGGCCACATTTTCTATATATGGGGGGGTGGTACTTCAGGGGGTTGTTCCCGGGCGGGAAAAAATGCACTTAGGGGAATTCTATTATTTCAGCGAAATGTTCTATATGTGGGGGGTGGCACTTCAGGGGGTTTATCACAGCACAAAACAATTCCTTTTCGATGATATTCCGGTGCGGAGTGCACTCATAACAACTAATCATTTTGTCCCATGACGAAAACTTGGAACTCAAATCAATCTTGCGCATCAGGGGTTTCATGAGCATAGATGCACGATCGCGGAAGCACGCTATTGTGCATTTCGCTATAGGGCAAGATTTGTCTGGGTCTACTTTTGCGTTTCAGGAAACGGGAGTGCTCATTAAACTGGGTTGGCCTGATTTTATAAAAATAAATGATGTACATGAGCCGCAACGGCCAACGACTTGTATTGGCAAGTGTTGCGATTATAGCTATTCAGAATCCCATCACAACAAACCATAACGGAAAGTGCAGTAACAAAGGCTGTACGGTTGTGAAGCATGTGCCAGTACGATACACCAGTATGGTATACTGCCGTATGTACTCATGGCGATCTGCAAGTGAATGCACTCATGATCATGGTCTTTTCAGGTGCATTCCGGAAGCTTCCAAGGACTGTTTCTACAGGCGTTTTTGGCCTCAATGGCCACGTCATAAGGGGCTCGACCTTCACCGCACACCGCCCCATGCACTCCACACAAACAAGGCCAGGTTCAGTCAGCGAGTCAATGCATGTACCCCATGATCGTAAAATACACATGCCTGGTTCACACACTCAGCTGGAGAGTGTGGATGTGTGGGGGGTGGAGGGGGAGCTGTGTGGTGATGCGCGCACCCATGGAAGTGGCTGGGGGTGCTCAGAGGCAGAGAAACTCACAGAGATGCAGCACCACAAGAAGTTTGATGGGGGCTACAATGCGCATGACTCTCCAGGTGCTGCATTCAGACGCGAATACGTGTCTCTGCTGCTAGCCCATGCTCCGATGTGTGGCATGCTTCATGCATATAGGATTTCGTCACGTTTATGGCCTCCAGCGCCCTTACTACGACATTAAGACTTGCTGTGCAATGTTTATTGTACAAACCATCAAGGGGTTGAGGATATGGAGGAGTCATCGAATGGCGCAAAGCCGGCAGTCTGGCCCCTGCCTCGATGCGCGGCCGTGCGTTAAGCATACGCCTGTGCCGATAGATCGGTTATGTCTTTTTTGTATCCTACATTTTGACGTACCTAACAAACACAAGTTTCTGGGGGATATAGTGCCCGTAAAAAAGTTTCAGATTCCCCATGTAAAGGATGATATACGAACGTGTACGTTGTATCAACTGCCCTACGTATAATCTCACATGATGTCCGTATGTTCGGCAAGGCGTAGTCATGGATGTAGTTTTGCTTTTCACTGTCTTTGGTCGAAAGGTTTCTGGTTCTTACAAACCGGAAAGGGGTTGAAGATCCATCGTCATTTCAATGGCGCAACAACAGCATCAAGAACGTCTTTACCTTCACTGTTGCGGAATCTGTGATCAGCTTCAGCCCTAATTGCTTCGTTCAAGCCTGTGGAACATATCAAATGCGCTTTACCCGCTAGACACCTGTGCTTAGATGCCCGTTTGTTAAAGTAGACTGCCTATGTGCAGCCACAATTACCATACTGTGTATCTGCGACCTGAAAATGATCTGACTGGTCTGTTGTGGCCACAGTTTTTGCGAACTTTTGATTCAGGCACGAAAGCGCTTCCAAAACGTTCCCATTGATTAGTACTGGTGCAGTAACATGTGTAGTCTTGCAGAAGCAACGGTGTAAAGTACAGGGAAAGTGCAGGTGGTGGCGGCCAGTGGCTAGGGTGGTCTGGCGCAGCGGCGCTGCGGCTTCGCAAGAGATTCCAACACACTGACACCTTCTCCCCCCAGGTTCCTCGTTTTCACATATTTGTGCCTCAACTCTTGTTGTACAACCCCTCAAGTGCTGTGTGCATGTGGCTTCTACGAGTGATGTCATTCCCGTTGTAGTCAGGGACACAGTTACCCCAAAACGCAACCCTAAATGTAGACACAGCATTAAAAGGTATCTAACCCTATACACAACATTTCGCCAAAATTATCAGTTGTCCCCAGTTTCTGAACAACATACCCTGCGTCGAGGTGGGTGAGCGTGCGCAGGTGGTCGATGGCGAGGAGGGCAGGCGGATGTGGCGGCGCCTACTGCGGCACGCCTCCGTTCCTAAAGCGCTCCAAGACGAACTATGTGCAGCCGCAGCAGCAGCCGCAGCAGCAGCCGCAGCAGCAGCCGCAGCAGCAGCCGCAGCACGCCCAATACACAACGAAGAGCACGCATCACCGCAGTGCAGTACCACTTCAACTCCAGCTCATGCTACAGCACCGGCGCAGCGCGCATGCCCTGCAGCATCGCCCGCGGCATGCTCAACAGCATGCCCCGCAGTATGCACCACAGCATGCCCCACCGCACGCCGCACAGCATGCCCCGCAACGCGCAGCCAGCGTGCTCCGCAAGCTGTGGGAGAGTCTGCCAACGCTGAAGAGCAGCTGGCGAGCAACGCGGGACGTGCCCACAGCCGGCACGGCTCTCGTCACCTAGATGGGACAGAACCTGTTCCCGAACTGAAGATGGTTATTCTAGAAGATTCCACCGAATCCCTAGACGGGTACGTCGCTCGCAAACCAATGAACACAGCATAGAAGTCGACAATACCGCATTGAAAATGTGCGTGTCTGATACCTTTGTTGGTTTGATCCCTCTGTTGGTTTGATATCTGTGATTTACAGATGTCGGTGGTCATTTCTCCTGTAGCACAGCTTAGCTGTCATATTTTGCAAGGCTGAACAGAAGCATGGTATTCATGTGTAACATGCATGTACGCGCATGCATGACAGCAACGTCGGCACCGCCCCGTGGGTCAGTAGGGCCCGCCCTCAGCTAGGCTGAGTGCATCAATGCTCTTGTCTCTAGAGAATAAGGTGGAGGTCGAGGACAGAAAGCAGCTTTCTCACAGGCCTGCGGTCGCGCTTTGAAGATCACTTGGTCGTGCTTGTGGCCCAGTGAGTGTCAAGAGGGGAATAAACTCGCCAACCCTCTTCCATCCCTCATATCTTCTACAACAGCCTGCATGTGCTTGTTTTATGGCTGCTTAGAAGGGCTATAATTTAGGAGTCTGGAAAGATATTAATGTGTGGGCGTGTGACATGTCACATTTCATAATGTTTCGGGGCAAACAAAACAGAAGGTCACTCCTGCTTTTGCTGATAGCAGCTGAAAATTTGTCAACTTCGATACCTCTGCTGCAAGGTAGGTGTGTTTCTTTTCGTTGAATGTGGTGACTGATGCGTGGTGCACATGCATATGCACCAGTCCTGGTATTTGTAGTTATGTTGCGGTGCTAGATGTGAACTTCATGCGCATGCATGCATGCAGGGCGGCGACGATCGGCGTTGACGCGTCTGCTGCAATCCACCACAAGAATGCCGACTCTGCACATGAAGAAGGTACCAAAGGACCATGGGAACTTGCAGGCACGCATGTTGCGCCCTGCTGAAGAGTTTGCATGTGCCCGCTGCCCGACACTGGTTCAAACAGAGTGTAAAGTTACGGGCATAACTCCATAGAATGGCTCACGTACCAGCAAACTGCTTCAAACTGAGTCGGTAGTGTAATTACATCGACAGAACGCGAGGGATACAGCACGTGCAACAAATCTGAGTTTGTAGTGTCTTCTTCAGTGCCTGTAATGTCCTGTGATCACCAGTGTCGCTTAAAATTGTTCGGTACCCAAAAAGGCATTTAAAAATTAGCCCCATACATTCAGACCTGTTCTAAGCAACGAAGCGACAATGGTGATCAATGGTACTGTCTACTAAGATATGTGGACATGGCCAGGCTCCCCAGGCTATCGTGCGGCTCCACACTTTGAAGTGACAGGTGTTCTGCTGGAGAAAGTGTCATTACTGTCGCAGCTTGGCTAAGAGTGCTGGGAAATGTTTTCGTGATGGTGCTGTTGTGCCATTCGAGTGAAGTGGTGGATATTTTGTGTTAGTTGCTCATGGGTACTTGGGTTTCATGCCTGTTCTCTCCCTTTCCAGAGTGTAAAACTGATGCTGGAGTCCAGGTGACCAAGCATGCATGCGCGCACACCCAAGAAGCATGCATGATGTATGCTAGGCGCGTACACAAGTTCAGTCGGAAAGACCTGTGTGGATATGCGTGATGCATGCAGGGAGGGAGCTTAGGGATGAGGTATCGGCCACCGTTGCAAACGCGTTTGACGCTATTTTCCCCGATGCAAACCCCCGACTGATTCCTGTTCTGGACCACCAAAAGGTACGGAGGATTCTGGGTATCCTTTCAGTTTGTTAAAAGAGAAGGTACACGCATTACTCCATTGAATGTCTCATGTCCCAGTTATTCTCTGAGAGATTGGTGGTGCACCGCGCTGACTAAATGGCTCGAGGGTGTTTGTCAGTTCAGTATTGATGGAGGGTCTTGTAAGTTCAGTATTGCAACCTCCTGACTAAACTGTAGGACGTTTGTTGGTGTGTTGCAGGTGCACTTGGAGCTCTTGAAGTGGGACAAGCTGTACAAGCAACTTGAAGCTGTCGAGGTGTGTCTACAGGGGATGCAAACATGCATACAATCAGGACTACTTGTCTGACTAAATGTTTTTTTTCATCCCCCGCACTACCAGTGCTATACCAATACCCGAAAGGACGCCAACCTCTGAGCAGGGGGTCTCTGACTTGTTTTGTTACATTTGTTTCCTGTTACATGAGCCATTCTGTAGATTTATGCCTGTAACTTTACACACTTTTTGTTACCAAAGTTTGGCACAGTACAGCAACGCTAATTAGGTCGCACCTCCACGTGCACCAGAAAATCTGCCGGGTTAGGACGAATACGAGCTAACTCGGCACGAATCATCGTGACTGCACTGTATACAAACGTTTCGTCTCGACACGAATGCGTCAAAGTACTGCTTTGAGTGTTTCAAACCAATTGATGCGAGGTGCAGATTTATGTATGCTTCAGCACTATCAAGTGTTGAAAATAGCCAGTCTACTTTCACCATTGTACATCTGAGCTTGTTCACGATGCAGACGCACTGTACTTTAACCACTGAACATCTGAGCTGAGATCAGTTATCCAGTGGTTAAAGTGTGTCATGTTACAGGCGTAACTCCATAGCATGTCTCATGTGCCAGCAAATCATCGCATGCCAACTTAGCTCGAGTGGTTAAAGTTGACTGGTTACGTTCAACATCCAGCTGACACAGTGCTCACTCATATTCGAGGTTTGTTGTTGTTCAGGATGCAGAGGCACACAGGCGGCGCAGGGAACAAGCGGGAGGTCGGCCGTTTAAGCCGGTCATGCTGCGGACCGGTCGCTTTGGGATGTTCGGCAAGCAAGTACCCGCACACGAGTGGCTCACAGAGCGCATCTGTGAGGCAGAGGATGCCATCGCTCGTGAAAGGCAGCACGTTTTCGAACACGGCGTAGCGCGGTCGTACTTTGTGTTGTTCGAAACCCAGGTGTGCTTGCAGTGGGGCGCTCTCCCCCCCCCATGTTTTATGCATAGGTGTTGAACGTACCCAGTAACCCAACCTCGACAATGAGTGAGCACTCTGTATGCTTGATGTTGAATGTAGCCAGTCTACTTTAACCACAGGAAACCTGAGCTCAGATGTCCAGTGGTTGAAGTAGACTGGCTATGTTCAATAATAGGCCTGTGCCAATCTACAGAGGGCATGTTTGATTTTTCCGAGAGTAGTGGACAAGATGTATACTTTCGTACTTCATCCTTTTGACAAATCGAATGGGCACTACACCCCCAAGAACCTTTGACGTGTAAATGTACGAAAGCATACAATACGGCAAATTCAGAATCATACAGTAACACAGTCCTCATTATGAACACTGCACTGCGCACTGCAGCTAACAGGACGCTTTTTTGAATGATGTGTCATGGCTTGGTGCACCATGTGGGTAGAGAGGCTAGCTTGAATCCCTGGCGTTGCTTCGGTAGTGGCATGTTCTGTGTCATGAGTGCGACGTCATGCGAAGTTGGCATGCGATGATTTGCTGGTACAGGAGCCATGCTATGGATTTAAGCCTGTAATTTTACAACTTTTTTGACTGATGTCAGTAGCTTCAATTGATACCGTCAGCCATGCAGTTGGAAACATGAAACGCAACGGTGAAAACTTCTTCCTGGTGTCGCAGACTGCCGCTGCAGTTGCAGCACAAGCGTTAATACATGGGGGAGACGGCCGAACATACCAAACCATGAAGGCACCAGGCCCTGACAATGTGAACTGGAGTGCGCTGTGGTGCACACGCAACACGCGCTTCCGACGACGCGTCTGGGGCTGCATTGTTTATACTGCATTCATGATCTTCCCCATGGGGGCCTTCGCGGGCGCTTTTGACGCTGTGCGCACCCCCCCTCCTCCCCCCAACCCCGTTTCTGTCGATAAAAAACAAGGTCCCTGCCAACTGAGACATGCAGCGCTTGTTTACAGCGACAGTTTGCCCACGGGTTTTGTTGCCGGTTGCTGCATGTGTTTGATGTTCTCTAGCTCTAGCGCCGTTGCGAATGTCTTGCTGAGTGAACAATCTCCTGCTGTGCCATGTGATGGATGTACGTCTGTAAGTTTACCATCGTGTACAGCGACAGTTTCCCTGTGAAGGCCGTGCATACACACATATAGAGCTGCCTAGGGGGAGTGCTTTTGTTTTGATTTTATCTGGTACGTTTCCACATTTCCAGGTAGCTGTTCATGGTTAAAGTGTGCCTGATTTTGATGATCAGGGTTTAGTTATTGATGATGGGAACTTATGCATGCTGAACAGCCTCAGGCCAACAGCGCAGTTCCTGTGAATATGTAACACACACGCCAGGGGTATAGTTAAGGAATGGGGAAAGACTGACTATGGCAGCCAAATGCTTTACAGTATTCTTTTTGGTGGCTATTACATGCAACAGTTCATGCTTCTCCGGGGTGGCCACGATATAAGTTATTTGATGTGGCTGACACTGGCTGACAAGCTGTCAAGAACGATACCCCTGACACGTGCACACTGCAACGCTTTGATGTCAAAGCATGGTGCTGCAGATGATACACAAACTGTGTGTGGAAGAGGGAGTTATGGTAGAGCACCTTCAGTCAGGCGAGGTGGTAGAAGCATCTATTGAGGGCTGCTTCTTGAACTCCCGGACTATTGTAGCCGTGGTCACAGTGCTGCTGCCTGCGATGATGCTGTATGTGTGGCAAGCCAGCGTGCTACCCTACACCTTTTATGCCATCGCTCTGTTTGAGAAGTCTCATAAGTCGCTGTCCGGTGCGCGCCTGAACTATTGATGCACTCTGAATGCATAGCCAGTTGTGTTGAACTGTGGCCATTACAACTGGAGTTCGGTGTACCTTCCAATAGCTGGTTTAGATTGCTGCGCTGTGGCTTTTCCTGCTGCCGTGTGTCGATGTAATCAAGGTCCCAGACCACTGAGACATGTAGCACTACATGTCTTAGTGGTCAGGGACCTTGATTACATCGACACCGTGCCAATGGTAGTCCGTGGTTGTGTGGCGAGCCTCCCTCACTTTGAGGCCAGAATTGGTCGTACGCGTGCATCCTGAAATATTACCAGCGGCAAGGCAGCGCCCACAATCCATCTCGAGCAACTACACCCTCTAACTACTACTCCCGCTAACTACTAGTCCCTCTAACTACTACTCCCTCTCACTACTACTCCCTCTAACTACTACTCCCGCTAACTACTACTCCCTCTAACTACTAGTCCCTCTAACTACTACTCCCTCTAACTACTAATCTCTCTAACTCCTACCTCTAGTCCCTCACCCGCGTCTAACCCCTGCTCTCTGCTGTGCAGCAATCGACCAAAGGATTCTAGGAATGTACTACTTCTGGGTGCGCCTCTCACCGCCTGCCATCACCTACCTGTGCTGCTCTCCTTTCCTTTCCTTTGCCCTGCTGCCAGGAAGCGCTAGTACACACCTTACTGGTGTGCACTAGCGTTTCTTTCGGTAGTGGCATGTCCTGTGTCGTTTGTGCGAGGTCGAGCTAAGTTGATATGCGATGATTTGCTGGTACATGAGCCATGCTCTGGAGTTGTGCCTGTAACTATACACACATTTTCTTTGCTCTGCTGCCAGCAAGCGCTAGTGCACACCTCACTGGTGGATACCAGCTGGGGGCATGTCCAGAACAATTTTTGTGTGTGTGTGTGTGTGTGTGTGTGTGTGTGTGTGTGTGTGTGTGTGTGTGTGTGTGTGTGTGTGTGTGTGTG
>JAUMHD010002241.1:0-16659 GCA_032359135.1 Ulvella scutata
GGATGCCTCCACACCAGCTGTCACCCAAGGAATACTGTGATCCATGTGTTTGAGTTGGAGCAACTATATTGTTCAAACTAGACGCGAGCAGCCGTGCAACGGATGCGCCCACACCAGCTGATACCAAACAAATACTCTGATCCATGTGTTTGAGTTGGAGCCACAATAGTGTCAAAACTAGATGCAAGCTGCCGTGCAGCGTATGCGCCCACACCAACTGACACCCAAGGAATACTTTGCTTCACGTGTTTGAGTTGGAGCCACAATACTTTAAAAACAAGATGCAAGCAGCCGTGCAGCGGATGCGCCCACACCAGCTGACACCAAAGGAATACTTTGCTGCATGTGTTCGCGTTGGAGCCACAATATTTATAAACTAAATGCAAGCAGCCGTGCAACGGATGCGCCCACACCAGCTGACACCGAACAAATACTTTGTTCCATGTGTTCGAGTTGGAGCCACAATATTACAAACTAGATGCAATCAGCCGTGCAGCGGATGCGCCCACACCAGCTGTTACCAATGGAATACTTTGCTCCATGTGTTCAAGTTGGAGCCACAATCTTTTAAAAACTAGATGCCAGCAGCCGTGCAGCGGATGCGCCCACACCAGGTGACTCCAATCAAATACTTTGATCCATGTGTTTGAGTTGGAGCCACAATAGTGTCAAAACAAGATGCAAGCTGCCGTGCAGCGTATGCGCCCACACCAACTGACACCCAAGGAATACTTTGCTTCACGTGTTTGAGTTGGAGCCACAATACTTTAAAAACAAGATGCAAGCAGCCGTGCAGCGGATGCGCCCACACCAGCTGACACTAAAGGAACACTTTGCTCCATGTGTTTGAGTTGGAGCCACAATATTCGAGATGTTCCCTGTGTGCTACAGGTGCACGATGGCGTCAGCTAAAGAGGTTTGGTGGTATCGTCACCTGGGGGGTTCACGGGAGGAACAAAAGGGGCAAAATGGCTCCATCAGGTTGAAGCACTCTGGGGAGTGATGTTAGGGGTCAACCGTCGCTCCCCGTGCGCCGTGGCGTCAGGCGCACGCAGGCGTAGGCGAAAGAGATTTGAGGGTATCACTGGGTAAAGTTGGTACTGGGTAAAACCTTGCACTGGGTAAAGCTGCACTGGGTAAAGCTGAACTGTGGGGGAAGAACGGGGGTTTCAGTACAACGCTCGCTTTTCCAGCCCGCCTTTGTGGCTAGGGGCTTGGATGACATGGTGGAAACCTACCAAGACCATGCGTGCCCACCGATGTGGTTAGGTGGGTGCATGTGATGACGCGGATAATAGTTTTTTATCCAACGATTAGGGGCTGGGTTGGGGGGGGGGGGGGGGGGGGGGTACCACCCCTGTCACGTGGCTACAAGGGCGAGAATCTACTACAGCATTCCACTGGCGTATCTGACAGGCTGAATGTCAGCGCGACCGATACCCCAGTGGCTATGTTGCAGTGCGGCCGTAGCCGGGTGGCGGTGCTGGCGGTGGCCGTGGCTACAAGGGTATCCGGCCTGCAACTGTTCAGACATACGGGACCGAGTGCGCTACCCCATCATGTAGCTTCCATCGGCATGCTGTATCCTCACCGCCGTGGCCACGAACCACAGATGCTTCCACAGCCACTCCGCGAAGTGGGGGTTGCGCACGCCCACCAGCATCTTGAACAGGGCGACCACCCTGCCGTACAGCATGAGCGCCGCAGTGCGCTGCTCCCAGCATCCGCTGCTGCTCTGGCTTCTGCATGGGGAGCTGCTTGATTCTTGCCATGGGAGCTGCTTGATTTCTTGCGCCTTGTTCCTCATCAGCACCTGCAACATCGTGTAGCGCAGGCGCTGGAATGGGTTCAGCCGGGCCATTTCAGCCTGCGGCAATTCGATCTTGATGACATATTTCCTCTGCTGGGCAGGGGATGGGTACGATACCTCACCTACGATGCCGCTGACACCACAGTAACACTGCGCGGCCCACCATCGTTGCTAGTGGGGGTGCAGTGATCCTGCGGACTCTACCAGAACACTGCGCGGCCCACCGTCGTGGCTAGGGGGGGCGCTCTCGTGACCTCACGCACAGCAGCAGGGGATAGTGGAGTGGGCACACCCTTTCGTCCACTGCGTTCTCGTTCTTCCTGCTCGCCGCCACATAAGTCTGCAGCAGGCGGTACACTGCCCCCTCCATTCCCCGGATGCTGGTGTAGGCGCAGCAGCTGCCACTCCACTGCTGCAGCCGCAGGGTAACGTCGAAGGTGGTACTGTTGATGAGCGGCAGCACCTCCAGCACGCTGGACATCCTGAGCGCATGCGCGCCCTCCTCGCCCGGCTTGTCCAGCAGGTGGTACCACAGTGCCGTGTCCGTGCACTGCAGCGACACCAGCAAGGCGCGCGCGAACGTCAGCACGACGACCACGGTGTTTACTGCGCAGTCGGGGCGCCTGCTGACTCTTAAAACTACAATACAGCGCTATGGGGGCGCTGTGCGATCGCTGGAGGCTCCGCTCGTCGGGTGTCTCCGCTCTGTACGGCCGCACGTCTGGGCTCACCGGTGCGCACGTGCTCGCACTCTTCCCGCGTACTAACGCATCGACTTGACAGTCTTCAGCCTTTTTCTTGAGCATGATGGTCGCATGGAGGCCGCCGAATCGGCACGAGTGGCTGAAGGGTACCATGCGAACATGGGCGAAATCAAAGGATGAGCTAACACAGTACAAAACGATTGCAGTGACGAACTAGAGTTGTCTTTCAGCTCTGGTTCGAGTTTCGTGGAGCCGCACCCGCCCGCCCTCCGCTGTGCGGCGTCCACAACCATAGGTTTAATGCGCGAGTGCCCCCGGTTCGGGAGCACCCCCCAAGAGACGGACTTGTGCCGCCGGGACCGACCCAGTATTCACCTGCGATAGGGCCACGAGGTACGGGGCCGCTGGATCCGGGCGCGCCGGCCCTCCTCGGGCGGCCCTGGCCCATATATAGCGGCCAACTCTGCAACACGCATAGCTCGGATGTTGGGTGCCTCCATCCCCTGCTTGCAGGTGTTGTTCAGCGAGAAGACGGCAGCGAAGGACACGAATCAAAGTACACGGCGCTGAAGAGCAAGAAGGTGGAAAGCGCAACCGGCAGTTCGGGACAGACAAACTCTCGGTGCTATAGGTTTTTGATGAGGGGAAGTATGCTAGGGGGTTATGAAACTTAATGGTTGTAGTGCGAGGTTGGTAAAGAGTTCTTAGGAAAGGGGTGAGAATTTCTCCCGCCCGCCGTCCCTGTGGCTGCTATGTGCATGCCACGCTAGCATGGAGTATTCCTCCTGGTGAAGCTACTTAGGGCTCACAGAATGTAAAACACTCAAGAAACAATGTTTCAGACAGGGATTCACTACAAATTCCTGATTTCGAAGTTTTGGTCGTTTGACCATCCTTTTTCTCCGCCGAAACCCAGTTGAAGCCCTACAAACGTTGGGCAGGCAGGGGTTGGCCCTGTCAGCCAATTGCAACACGGAAGACGCGCCCCAACTGTGGGCTTGGTGGGTTGTGCCTTATGGGGCCATGCTCAGATGCTCAGAATGTTGCAGAATTCTGTGGAAAGATGTGATTTTTCAGTACTGAAGTGACAGCTACAGGAGTGCCAAAATCCATGACAATCACCATCAGAGCGCTAGAGGATGAGACATTCAAGACTCAGCAATGCTCTGTAGAATTCAGGTTCGCAGCATCGACAGGCACAGGCGTGTGCCCGGTGAAGGCCCTGTGGGCTTGGCATACTATCACAATCCGTAAGTATGGGTACTTGGACCCATGGCCAGAGGTGTTTTCATTCTTGGTAGACAATGTGAGAAAAGCGTTTGTGAAGAATAGTGAGCTTTGCTCTATCCATTCACAACACGTAGGGAATAGTTCCATGGTCAGCCTGCTGTGCAGCCTGCCATGAGATAGCAAGGTTTAGTTCCAAGTGTGGAATCAATATACATTGGTTGAGTTCGGCATAGTGGCCGACTGCAGACAATAGGTCCAGCAACGTAGGTATAGGTATATAGGAGCCTGTGGTGAAGGTATCAGACGTAGTTCCGTTCTGATACACCAGTCGTATCCTTACACTGGTATTCATCACAGGTGAGTCTCCCATACATCATGTCTATGTGTTGATATGGATACACGCTGCGCTTACTTGTTGATGCTGCGTGTTAGTCTGGATTCGACTGCAATTGACTGAATGTATACATTGTGTTGTAGCTTTGTATCACACTGTAAAATAGTTCCGTTCTGATACACCAGTCGCATCCTTACACTGGTATTCATCACAGGTTATGGGGTCCATCATACGCTTGTCTGCGGGAATTGCGTGATTCCAACAGTTCCCGTAGTGTTACCCACCGCCACCCGGTCGGCGTGGGCAGACGCAACTACCAACCTCCCATCTCCCGCGTCTGTTTTTCCACCTCTTCAGCATCATGAGCACTGATTCTTCGGTGAAGGTGGCCCCTCTTGTCCGAGACGGAGACTACAGAGCATGGGCGAGTTCCATGCGCGCCCTGCTGGTCGGCTCGAAACGTTTAGACAGAGCTCTCGACGCAGCACCAGGGGCAGACGCTACAGCCGAGGTAACGGAGAGGGACATCCTCTGCAAGACAAGGTTACAGCTTTATGTAGCAGGACCGTTGAAAGCCGTTGTTGAACGCGCTCAGACAGCGAAGGGTGCATGTGATGCGCTGTGTCAGGAATACCTGGGCTCGTTGCACACACAAAAGCCCATGCTCATGTCATCGCTGACTGAGTTGAGCCAAGGTGCTCTTACACTCGTCCAGTATATAGACAAAGCCAAAGAGCTCAGGGATGAGTTTGAAGCTTTGCAGATGAAGGCATCGTTGCCTCTGCTCTGCCAGCGGTTCATTACAGGGCTGTCCGACCACTTGCAGATTGCATGTGGGCCAGCACTGCATGGCATGCTTCGAGACAGCTCGAAAGGTCTTGATGACATCACAGCTGAGGTTCGCAGCATGTCACTGCTGCTTCCACAATCATACGCATGTGCAAACACTACTCAATCAGTCCCCAGATTTCCACGCACAGGCAACTTCCCTCCGAAGAAGGACACCCGTTCATGCCACTACTGCGGTAAGCAAGGACATTTGGAGAAAGATTGCAGAAAGTTGAAACGTGATCTCCAGCAGAAGAAGTCAGGTGAGCCAGCTGTAGTCATGGCTGTTGGTGATGAAGCTGGTATTGCATCCAGCCTAAGGGGCCTTGACAAACATGCATTCTACTATGACACCATGGCTATACATCACGTTGTGTTCAACCATGCACTACTTTATAATCGTCGTCCCTCTTCCGTAAGTGCCGTTGTTCTTGGTGGTCTCGAGAGGCATCAGGTCACATGCGAAGGGGATCTTCGTGTCTAGGGTGGGCCCATTGGCCCCATCGTCTTCACAAGTGTCATCTGCGCACCAACCATGGCTATCAATCTATGCTCAGGTCCCCAGTTCACAAACAAGGGGGGGCGGGGCATGGCAGGTTGGTGACACGTGCAAGCTTATGAAGGATGGTCGCACTTTGCTCGAGGGCAAGAAGACAGCAAACATGTACAAGCTGTCATGTACATTGTCAGAATGTGCAGATGATTCTGTTTGTCACACACATGCCACGCAGGCAGTGTGGCACCGACGCCTGGGGCACCCTGGTGCACAGGCTGTATTGCAGCTCGTAAAGTCAAAGGGGGTGACTGGCCTCGAGTCAGTGAGCCTCCAAGGTACAGATGATGATTGCTTAGTGTGCAACGTTGCAAAGCAGACACGGGCAACTTACCCTCGCTCAGACAGCACTGCTTCTCGACCCATGGAGCGTATCCATAGCGATCTCATGTTCCTACCGTGCGAAGCTCTGGAGGGCGAAAAGTATGTCCTCACTCTGCTTGATGACTTCTCACGCTACAGTGTGGTTATCTGCATGAACAGAAAGTCATCAGTATCCGATGAAATGATTGAGGCTTTGACACGTCTATGGCGCCAGTCTGAGCACTCTGCGAAACGTGTTCGCACTGATCAAGGCAATGAGTACAATGCTTTTAGTAGGTGGTGCAAGACTCAAGGTATTGTACATGAATTGAGTGCCACGTATACACCTGAGCAGAACGGGAGAGCAGAGGGGCTCAACCGTACGCTCATGGAGAGGACTCGTGCGATCTTACATGATCTCGATAGCCCCAAGATCATGTGTGCAGAAGCAATTATGGTTGCGAACATGCTACGCAACTACATTCTCAGTTCAGGCCAGACGACTACGCCACATGAACTGCTCTTCAAGCAGAAGCCCAATGTTGAGCTTCTGCGCACGTTCGGGTGTGCCGTTACTGTGCATACGCCCAAGAAGAAGCGTGACAAACTTGACAATACAGCAGTACATGGCGTGTTTGTTGGCTATGCACCACGTTCCAAAGCATGGCGGGTGCTTATATCTGCAGGTTTCGACTCATGGAAAATCATGGAGTCAGCCAATGTTCGCTTTTATGAGAACACGCCTGGCAAGTATCCTGCTGCAGTGGTACAGTGCGAGTCGGAGACCACTGTCGACCATAGCTTTTGTCTTGAGGAGGATGCTGAAGATGAACCAGCAGGTGCACATGTCCCCGCAGCACACGTCCAAGATGCAGCCATTCACCTGCACAATGTAGCAGGGGATGAAGATGTGCCACTACCTGAGCAGGCACAGCCGCCTGCTGCAGAGCCACCTGCGGCACCAGAGCAGGACATGCAGGGTGCGCCACCTGCGGCACAGCCACCTGCGGCACAGCCACCTGCGGCTCAACAGCAGGACATACCTGCTGCTGCACCAGTCCCTGTCCAACAGGAGATACCTCAGCCTGAACCACCAGTGCAGCCACCGCAGGCTGTCCCGCAGCCACCGCCTCCACATCGTTACCCCAAACGAGATAGGCAGCCATCGGTAGAGTGGTACCGCAGCCAGGAAGCATGCCACACAACGTCTCACAGATCATCCAGTTTCATACAGAGGCAATGGGTCGTGTGGACAAAGACCTATGGCAGGTTGCTGTTGATGAAGAAATGGCAGCACTCCAGACCAAGAAGGTCTATTCTGAAGCTACACTCCCTTCAGATGCTACAGCATTGCCTTCAAACCTCGTTCTTGACATCAAACGGAGTGAGCTGGGCCATGTTGAGAAATACAACGCACGTCTGGTTGCTAAGGGATTCCGCCAGGTTGCTGGCCGAGACTACGATGAGGTATTTGCTCCTACTGCTCAGCATCTTACTTTGCGAGCGATGCTTGCCATTACATCTGAGCAGGGCCTATCAATCGACCAACTTGACGTTCGCACCGCATTCCTCAATGGCGATCTGAATGATCCGGTCTACATCCGCCTACCAGTTGAGCTAGGTGGTAAGATTTGGCTGCTACACAAAGCGTTGTATGGCCTCAAGCAGGCTGCACGTGTGTGGCACGCTACGCTGCGAAAGGCAATGATCAAGAAGGAGTTTGTGCCATCTGTGAATGATCCCTGCCTATTCATTCGCGGCAACGACACAGAACGAATCTACGTGATGGTTCACGTGGACGATGCGCTCGTGGTGGGTCGTGATGATCCGATCAAACGCGCAAAGGCAGATATCGCTACGATGTTTGACATCAAGGACATCGGCAAAGCGTCCTACTTCCTGGGTATGAGTATCCTTAAGAACGAGGATGGTGGGTATTCTTTTTCACAGCACAAGTATGTAGCAGACGTACTTGCTCACTTCCAGATGGAGGACTGCAGGCCCGCTGTCACTCCGCTTCCGGTTGGCCTCCACCTCTCTCGCACTGATGGTGACCTACTTCCTGACAACAATGACTACCTAGCTCTCGTGGGCTCACTACTCTACCTTGCGGTCAACTCTCGACCGGACATTTCTCAAGCAGTTGGGATTCTCAGCAGATTCATGTCTGCCCCCGTACGTCGCATTGGGATGCTGCTAAGCATACCGTCCGATACGTGAAGGGCTCCCAGACCCTTGCGTTGACTTATGCAGGAAGGAAAATACTCCCGAAAGCTACTCAGAATCAGGGGCTGTATGCATGCGAAATGTACACTGATGCCGATTTTGCAGCTGACGTGGATAAACGTCGCAGTACAACTGGTGCTGTGATGTTGATGCAGGGTGCAGCTGTGATGTGGCTTTCCAAGCTACAGTCCATCGTTGCAACATCCACAGCAGAAGCCGAATATGTTGCAGCTGCCACAGCCACCAAGGAAGGTCTGTGGGTGCGAAAGCTACTCGCAGAGATCTACGGAAGTGTCTCACCACTGCACCTGCGGGTAGACAACCAGTCCGCTGTTGTCTTGATTTCTGAGAACACAGCAGGTCAGGCTGGTAGGACCAAGCACATTGATGTGCAGTTCCACTTTGTCCGTGATCGTTTCCAGCGGGGAGACGTGTATGTGAGCTTTGTTCCCACAGGTGAGCAGCATGCTGACATTTTCACCAAGCAGCTGCCAGGTCCAGAGTTCAGGAAGCACAGGTCAATCATCATGGGCGACTAGGCCACTTGATTGCTTTCCTTCAGATCATTATGTCATCAAGGTTTGCAATACTTCTGTGGATAGCAAGTTTTGGTATTGGTGCCTTATCCAAGGAAGGATCTTCAGAAGATATTCATATCCAAGTCATCCTACCTATTGTGAATGAGGGGGTGTGTGAAGAATAGTGAGCTTTGCTCTATCCATTCACAACACGTAGGGAATAGTTCCATGGTCAGCCTGCTGTGCAGCCTGCCATGAGATAGCAAGGTTTAGTTCCAAGTGTGGAATCAATATACATTGGTTGAGTTCGGCATAGTGGCCGACTGCAGACAATAGGTCCAGCAACGTAGGTATAGGTATATAGGAGCCTGTGGTGAAGGTATCAGACGTAGTTCCGTTCTGATACACCAGTCGTATCCTTACACTGGTATTCATCACAGGTGAGTCTCCCATACATCATGTCTATGTGTTGATATGGATACACGCTGAGCTTACTTGTTGATGCTGCGTGTTAGTCTGGATTCGACTGCAATTGACTGAATGTATACATTGTGTTGTAGATTTGTATCACGATGTAAAGTAGTTCCGTTCTGATACACCAGTCGTATCCTTACACTGGTATTCCTCACAGCGTTCCATGCAGTGATGGCAGAGGGTTTAGGGGGTGAACCGAAGAACTACGGGTTACATTCACTCAGAGCGCTCTGAGTGAATGTACCCCGTAGTTCTTCGAGCTCGATCAGGAGCCGCAACAGATGCAGAGGAACAAGGGTGGTGCATCTGGGAGATTATGTTCATGGGGAGATGGAGGTCACCGACTGTGTTGGTGTACAAGTCAAGTTTGAGGCAAGGGGACAGGTGGTTACATCAGCTTGGTTTGCCTGCGCGAACAGCATCACAATACGACCCACGTCGTTCAGAGGTGAGCAGAGCAAATAGCAGTGTATCGGGAAAGTTGAAAACCAGAATGTAACAGAGATAGACAAGGCGTCCTTGAGGCTGATCGTACTGATTGTGTTCCAGTGCCATTTCAAGCGTTTGCGGCCGTAATCTATGCCTTGTGCAGGTATAACAAGGCCAATAACTGGGCCACAGGTACGCTGCCTTTAAATGTTTTTCTGGTGAGACAGGAAATGCCAATTTTGGATTTCTTTTGCACTCGGCACATCGACAACTGTCTCGTGCTACTGTAACATATCCCTCTGATATATCAGAGGGATGCAGCCGTGTATGTACACGTAGACTACGTACACGTACACGGCTGTATCCCTGGGACGGTATACCGTCCGATGTGCGATGGACGTTCCAAGTGAAGTTGTCAACAATCTCGAGATAGCTTTCTAGTCATGTAAGACGGATGTCTTGACCGATAACTATGCCTTTGTTGCATTCTTGCTCCCAGTATAACAAGACATGTTTTTCTGGTAGGCATCAGCGCACAACTATTTGGTTGAACACTGCACGTCCACTATTTAGTCGGAGAGGACGGAATGTTGCTATCTCGGCATCCAGCGCATTGTTTTCGAAGGACATGTTCCTTCTTACATGTCGTGCAACATTCAAGCTCGCGCTTGGGTGCGCCGGCATCATGCTGCTCATGAAATCGAATAGAATTCCAAGGACAGCTCCCCAGGTTCTCAGTAAGCTAGCATTCAATGTGACAATACCCTCAATGTTGTTTGTGAAATCTGCTGAGACTCTGGCTTCAGCTCAGGGTGACCCAAGGTACCTGCTCGTGCCCATCATTGCTATCTTGGAGGTGCGACGTACTGAATTTCCACAGAGTAAGACCTACACCTAAACCTGTGCATATTTTATTCAGCTTCAATGCACCTTGCTGGTCTTGGACACAGTCTTGTGGCACAGGTAACCATGTACAGAACTGAATACGTTGTGGCAATTAGTGTGCTGTGTTTGACCACTGACTCCGCACAGCATTCTTCAAGCAAGCTCGAATCTTGCAGATTATCTTGGGCTTCGCTTTAGGTGGTGCTGCTGCAGAATGGGCAGTTCGGCCCGCATCGCAGGAGCCCACAGCAGCACAAGCAGCCATTGCAGCATCTGTTGCGAGCACGATGGGCTCTCCATCCTTAGCTCCTGCACTGTACCCTGCACCAGCTTCTGCACCCGCTGGAATGCGGGCGGTAGTACAGACAGCGTGTGCCTTTGGCAACTCGCTTACAATGCCGCTGCTGTTCATGCTGTCACTCTTCCCTGCCTCCCTCGCATCAGTGGCCACCGGCGCAGTGGCTCTGTTCCTGTTGGGTTGGTCTCCCATGTTCTGGACTCTCGGCCACAGCAGGATCAATGGAGCAGCAGATGCCATTCTGGCCGAACAAGCAGGCGGCCATGGTGATGATCCTCAGCAGCCCTCCACCAGCTACGGTGCGCCCTCATGAGGGCCCTCACTGCAGGCACTCCCAGCAACTTGCCCTGCTTCCTCGGTCGCAGTGGCAGATGCAGCAGGCCACAGGCAGTGGTAGTGTCTAGTAGGAGTAATTATATTTGCTGCCTTTCCGGTTCGTGAGAGGGACTCTAGTAGTAGCAATTCCACTTTCATGCTGAGTTCTCATAAACTGCTAGTTCTGGGCGCACTGTGTTGCATGGCACCTGTCACATGAAGCATTAGAGTACATCCTGGGGTTCTGTTAGCACTGGGTTTGGTGTCTATCATGTTGCAAGGTATGTGACGAGAGCACAGCAAATTGGCAGTGACTTGTGTGATGGCAGGTCGTGCTGGTGTGCTGTCTCGTGCTGTGCCCGGTGTGTGAGCCACTGGAGTCGGCGGCGCTGTCTGTCCTGCCACGCTGATTAGCTGCGTTGGATTCTACCCCAACATAAATCATCCCCTTGTGAGTCTTTGCTGTTGCCTGATAGACGGCAGGTCCTTTCGTCTGCAAGCACGCTGAGACTGTGCTACTTCTTGAAAGTACTTTTGTGATGGGGATGTTGTGCCGTGGGAGTTAATTCATTCCCAGTAGTGATGCAGGAGTTCAGATGCAGCCGCTAGGGCCTCCAGGCTCTGCAGTGACTCCGGCAGTCGTAGCCACAAGCAGCCTGCCCGCAGAGATGGGGAACCTGCCCGGTGTGGCAGAGCTCAGGCGCCTAGAAGCCAGCGGCACGCTCACCTTGCCTGAGGGCCGTCCTCCCAGCCTCCCTCCCGCCTCGCCACCTGAGTTCAACTCATCTAATAGCTCCTCTTTGCCCATTGATGGGGTCAATAGTGGCGCAGCTGATGGGTCAGAAGACTACTCCGACTTCTCCTCCTCCTCATCTGATTCTGACCGAGAGACCACCCCACCGCACCTGAGCTCTGCGGACCATCCAGAAATTATTTCAGACAGCGACCAAGCCAAGCAAATGCGGCTTGAGAGCGGCGTAGAGAGGGCTGAAGGCATGCCTGTGCGGCGCATGATCCCTATCGCTGACCCCTCCATCAAGCCGAAAATCCGGATGCCGCTCCTTAGCAAGGCTGGCAGCAAGCATGTGGGCGGCATGCTGCTGCCAGGAGTCACTGAAAAGCCTCCAGAGTGGGCGTGGGTGTCCTCGGCTCGGAGAATTTTGAATCCTCCTTTGGTGGGGACGGCTGGCGGGCTTGCTCTTGGACTGAGTCCTGTTGGTGCGGCCCTGCCTGCTGCCTGCCCCCCTTCTGTTTCACCTTGCCGGCCTTCAGAAGCTGGTACACAGAATTACTGGCACTCTCTGCAGAAGCACACTTCGTTCTTTGTTCAGGTCTCAACGGTGTCAGTCCAGCATAACACTCATGCATGTGGTACTTGCCGCGCACTCTGTCTTTGTCACCAAGTGCAGTGGAACAGGAATCACTGCGGCATGCTGATCTCTCATGCTCTGAATGTTCTGTAGAATCTGCATTTCATGGTAATCGGTCGCCTGATTCGCCTACCGTGTTGTCTGTCTCCTCCTGCTTCAACTAAACAGTAAACTGAGTGTGCTGGTGCGCTGTGCACATGCAAAGATGACCAGTTCTGCTTGTAGGCCCGCTGTTGCTGACGCCAACACAGCCGGCTGTGGTAGCGTTCGTGGCGCAGCTGCCGTGGGAGCTGGCCGCTGTACTGTGCGCGCTACGCTGCGCTGCGGAAACTGCTGCACTTCTCGGCTCCCTCACACTAGGCCTGCAGCTCATCGTTCTTGGATCCTCACTGCTGCCCCCAAAGGAGCGTGGAAGTGCACATGGTGCGCTCCCTCACCCGCTCGCTCTCGTTGCATGTGCATCAATAGGTTTCTTGCTGTTGGATAGTGTCCTGCACAGAATGCCTGCAGGTCAAGTGCCACCATGTGCATGTTGCGCTGATTGTGGAGCTGCACCGTAGACATGTTTCAATGCGTGTATGTTTCACCTGCGATCTGGTCACGGCAGCGACCCCCAGTTGTTCTGTAGCAAGGTGGGGTGTCACCATCACACATGTGCAGGGGGGGATGGGGCCGGTGCGGACAGTGGTAGCACCAGAGGCACACAAAGCTTAGATACAAGTGGCTGGGCTGCGGTGTGGGATGTTCTGAGACCGGCAGATCGGTGGGAAGGGAGGCAGTTGGTGGCGACGGCGTCGGTGCGGCTGCTGCTGTTGCCAGCGTGTACCCTAGCAATGGTGCATGGAATATCTTGCACCGGGCTGCTGCCGCCATGCAGGATGTGTGTTGGGGCGCTGCTGGTGATGAGCTGCATGCCTAGTGCCCAGAATTTAGTTTTGTTGTTGAATCTACGGCCGGAAACGACGCCTCTGGCGCCTGCGATGGCCCGCTTGCTGCTGAGACAGATTCTCTTGGCAGCTGTGCCCATGACACTGTGGATATCAATATTCATGACATATCTGAAGATGTCATTTGGTGTGTAGTACATGCAATATGATCAGAGTGTCGGTGTGTGTGTGTGTGGGGGGGGTTTGATCTTTATCTTTGTAATACTTATTTGGACAGGGCGGCAGCGGGAGGCGCGCCAGGCACCACGTGGGTTTCGTTGCCCCATGTGAAAGAAGTAGCATTACACATGATGTGTTGAAATACAGAACGTACTTGCTCTTCTATAAGGCACTGGCACATTACCCTACCTACCACTCGCATGCAGCATAATTTTGGGCGTAATGTTCATGCAGCATGCAGTCTGCTATACAACCATCAGGCCACGTCACGACAACCGCCACACGCGCCAGCCCTTCCTGCCTACCATGCACTTGCAAGCCACATGGCGCAACCCTGCCCAGCCCCCATTTAAATATATGAATCCAGAGGTCCTCATTGCGGCTACTTCCCGGAGCCCCCAAACACAATCGTACTCACACCCGCCCTCGGCTGCAGTGTGCAGCATCTACATCGCCAATAGGGCAGCGGCCGCAGCAAGCACTGTCAACTGCGCGCACGCCGAAGGCCACCCCTGGCTCGAAGCCCCTGTCGCCACCCCTGTCGCCACAGCGCCTTCGCCTCCTGCGCGTTCTAGAGACAGATCTTCTCCGCTTGGGGATGAAGTGACTGGTGGAGGTGGAGAGATGGCGGCGGTGGTTGTGTTGGAGGCGGCAGCGGCGGCGATGACGGTCTCCACAGCATCCACCTGAGGCATGTTCTTGGCCTTGCAGTCTTCCTGCATGATGGCACACGGGCTAAGCGCTTGATCATTTGAATTGGTGCAAGAGTTCGAGTTAGATGAAAGCTTGCTTGCCTCCACCATGCAGACCCTGTAGTAAGCATGCGTGTGTTGGGTGTATGCAGCCTGCCCCAGTTCTCCTTCATAGCACGTGCTGGCCATCGCCTAGGCTGCAGTGGCAACACGATCAGAGGAAGGTGTGAGTGCATGGCTCCATTCCCCTCGTGCAGAAGGAAGGCGGCAGGGGAGGGGCGCAAGGCGTTGATGATGGCGCGGCAGGCGCTGCTGATCTCTTTGTAGGGCTTCTGTATGGCGGCCACTTCGGCTGTGGACAAATCAAACAGTGCCCCGCAGGCAGCCATGCATGTATCGTTGAGAGGGGCTGCTGTGTCACCAATGCATGCAACGAGCGGGGTGGCGCTGGTGGAGCAGGTGTTGGTGATGTTCTTGAGACCCCTGCACACGCCGCTGCTGTGAGTCACTGCAGCATGCCTGTCCAAGGCTCAGAACAGTGAGGCTTTGAGTGGGCTGCCAAAGCAAAACGGCAATGTGAAGAGTAGCGGTCATCTTTAATCCTTCGAAAGTGGCATATGCTGCAAAGAGAGCTTGATGCAAGAGAAGGCTGACTCGTGTTGTGGGTGCTGAGGCCAAGCGCCTTCCAGGGCATGGTATCCTCTCTTTTACTGAGCTATGACTGCCAGAGAGATGGAGAGAGAAAGTGCTACAGGGTCGTGGGAGAGAAGAATTGCAGGAGCTGAAAGGAGAAGAGAAGGCTGCCGATGACACAGATGCAAGGGCTGAATGATGCATGTGGAGCATGCATGGGCAGCGCACGAGAAGTAGGCCTCTGCGGCGCCATCGGTGTCCCTGCAGGCCGCCACTGGCCCCTCTGCGCCCTCAACGCCCTGCAGCGTGGCGTAGAAGCCGCTGAGCTCGCCTGTCACCACCTCACTCCTGCACTCCTTCTCAAAGAACTCGTTCAAGCTGGCGGGGTCCGCCATCAAGGTGATGAACATGTCCACCATGGCCTCCTCAAACGACCCCGGTTCCACCTCCAGCGCTGCACACCACATTGCTCGCTTAGTTGCATCACTGTGTTCTTGCATCGTGCAGCAGGAGGGTATGTGTGTAGGGCTGTAAATTAAAGAGCCTGGTTCCCTGATTAACGCTTAATTACAAACTGTTAATTACAGCACAAAACAATAGTTAATTACAAATGGGAGGTTGTGGACATTAACGCCTGATTAGGGGTTTAATCTGCAGGTTTGGGCACCAAATTAACGCCTGTTTACAAGTTAAAACATCGCACTTTAAGTGCTTAAAAATCACTTTTTGTATTCCCTGAACGATTCATATGACAAACACATCATGTTTAAACACTTTTGAAAGGTCAAACAAATCCAGCGGCTCGTCATCTTCATCTTTCTTACCCTGTACCTCGTCAGGTTCAATTACATCAGCAACATTCTGTAAGACCTGATGTTCACCACCCCTACGATTGGCTTCCTCCTGCTCCTCCCCCGCTAGTGCAACGTCTTCAAAGATGCTGTGGAAATCTGTGGACATCCTCTCATCACTCCTTTACCTTGCTGGCTTATGGATTCAGTACTCTCAAGGGATGCATTGTACTTCAAATTTGGAAGTTGCACGGTATCATATTCGAGAACTTGCCGTCTTTTCCTAGGCGCCATACTCAGACCACACAAGCTACAAGCCTTAGCGAGCGTCAATAACACTACTCGTTACTGGTGTCTGCCCAACGGTGACAACTCCGCTCGATATAGCTTCAATATGTTGCTCTGGGAGTATTTGTAGAGCTTCAGTTGTGTGTCACAGCCATGTTTGGCAAAGTTACAGGTTACAACTTCAAGCTTAATCTGTCAGGAAATTACATTTTAATCTAGTCAGATTAATGTCCAAAAATCAAATTAACGTTTAATTAAAAAGCCTTAATCTGGTGTAATTAACCCCTAATCTAGTTTAATCTGTAATTTACAGCCCTATTTGTGTGTGCAGAGGCAATGCATGACCACAAGAGTTCACCAAGTGAGCAATCCTCTGCGACACCGTTCACCAGCTACCCAGCAGTGGTGTGCACTAGCACGGAACCCTTGCATAGGGATGTTGTGGATTTTTGGTAAATTTTTTTACTGTGAGATACTATCTCGCGGGCCTTTGCTTGGCTTTTGGGTTTCTGCCTATTAACTACTTTCTGGTGTGTAAACACTTTACACGCCTTTCTGGTTCGTTAACACTATTTCGGCGGACCTGTGTGCAGACCTTCTCGTAGTCCTGTGCTGGCCTGAAGTGCAGACCAGCCCCATGATAGAAGCTGGTCTATCATTTTGGGTTGAAAATGAGCGGGGAGAGGAGTTCTCGTCCAAAGATAAACTCCAAGACCAGCCGAGACTAATCAATAGCTGTCAAGCCTACTCCGTTGCAACTTGAAGCGCAGCGGCAGAACAGAGGGCAACGTGCAGCTGCGGCAGGCGCATGTCGGTATGTAGCAGAGCCGGGGGGGGGGGGGGGGGGGGGCGCCCCGTTGTGGCCCCCAATG
>JAUMHD010002252.1:0-16659 GCA_032359135.1 Ulvella scutata
GCTCGGCAAGCTGGGCCAGTTGGACTTGCTGGACCAGCTGGGCGGCCTGATCCCCTCACTCTGGCCTTCAGGGGCCACAGTGCAGTATTCACACGGGACAGGACTGTGCACGTCCGACAGTTCCACAGACACTGTTTGTACATAAAAAGTAAGTACCTCTGCGTCTTCCATTGCTGCTGCGTACGTATGCTCTGGTGTAGCACAGGACTTCGTTCTTGCTACCTTGCGGCACTCAAATGCATCTGTGATTCTGCGCTTCTTGCTGCCAGGCTCCCTGGCTGCTTTCAGATGTGAAATTTCCTTTTCCGTAGCGGATGCGCAACACTGTCGCTCTTCTAGCTGTGCTGCCGGCTGAACCTCGAGCTCCGAATCCCCCTGCACTGCTGGTGCATGCACTGCGTAGTCAGCACCGCATACGCCAACGCACTCAAAACGAACATCAACTGAGTTGTTTCGTACAATTAGAGTGACTTTCACGGAAGCCGATGCCATCCTGCGCTCGCCAAACAAGCTAGCAGTTCGACAGCAAGATGCGTTGGACCGTTTACGGACATCGAAACGCACACTGTGCTGAGCTCAAACATGACGATGCAATGGTTTTATTGTCTCACAGTGTCTGCGCCGAGGATGCTGCAGCTGCCGCTTGTCATCCTGCTGCACGCATGCGGGCAGAATTCGAAATCGCAGAGATTCACAGGGAATACCAATTGGAAACACCACTGTCTCGGTGCCTGGGAAAACGACAGCACGATGAGTACGTATCTTGTTGGTAGAGCTCTCCTTTGTATGTTTTGCCGGGATATGGCAATCACCATCAGGGGTTCCTGACCGGAATGCAAGAGTGCCGACTTTCGTGGTATGTATGTGGGCCAATTCTCCGTGCATCGTCTCGATGTCAGCACAAGGGATGAAATGTTCTTAGTGCAAGGCTGAGCATGGCCTGGGAATATGTGGGTATGCAATGGGCTGTGAGCAGCTATGCGGTGTGCAATGTTCATCACTGTTCAGTGATTTTTTTCTTGAAGGTCACTTGACCTCGAGCAATCATCTCAGCAGCAAGGAATTTACGTTGGATTGAAAATGGAGCATGCCTCAAAGTTGGAATGTCACTTCTATATTCTGCTATGTGACTTCCTCTTTCTGCCGTTCAACCTGAGTGGCTTGCTGAGGGCCACATTACATTCAGCAGCCACGCCATGCTATTGGCCACCTGGAACGTTCGAGCGGGCTTTTATTTGTTGACACAAGTTGGGTAGGTAGGATCAAGGATGCTGACATCACAGCCAACAACACCACGAGCGGTGCGTAGCCGACAGCACTGGAGGCAGAGACACAGATCTCCACCAGCTGGACATGCACGTCAGCTGGGTCAAGAGTACCCTCACCCTGCATGTGAGCACCAGTAGGCTCGACAGTGCTAGCACGGCCAGATCGCAGTGCTTGTGCTACACACACTGCAGAGCTCGAATGGTACAACTGCAACATCCTGGATAAACGTTTCAGGACCTTCAGGAGTGTCATGACTGTCCTGGTATTGTCAGATGCAAGGTGCCGCCCGCCATTCCACTGCACATCTTGACAGACTCTCGTGGCAAGTAATGCGGTGCGGTCCCTGATAGTCCTGATGCGAGCTCTGGCGCAGTATAACATATGCAGAGGACTCTGCCTGCAAGTTTCATTGAGGATCAGAAGTGATGTCGTCCTTGCAGCCCGTTTGATGCTTCTGGCTGCCAACACAGTACTAGTGCCTATCCAACTTGTATGCACTGGCAGAGCTGAAACGGTTTTCAGGTGAAACGGAGGCGTGCATTTGTGACAATCCGCAGAAGATGTGCTGCCCATCGCTGCGGCATCCATGCAGGCAGTCCCATGTAGTATAGTTTCGATGTTCCCCATCAGCTTCGCCCCCGCTCCACACAAAATTCTTAAGCGTCAAAGCTGCGTTTTGGCTGATGGATTTACGTCTCTACCTGTGTACATACGACATTGCTGCAGGGTAGAGCTGGATTAGAGAATGGTTTTAGAGTGTTCAAGTGAGTCAGGGGGGCTAGACTGGGCTTCTAATGAGACTGGCCTTTATTGCTGTCAAGGCCTTCAAAGGTCAGGCCCAGGCGCAGCATGGGCCCATGCTGCACCGGCCTATTGCGTCACCCGTTGGATGCTGCAAGCATGGCCACCAAAAAACAGTATAGAGATATCAGTAGCTCGCGAATGTTGTGGTCAGTGAGTTGATTACTGACAGTCTTCGAAGTGTAGTCGCTGCTAGTGAGCACACCTGAAAAAGAACACAACAGAACAGATGCTGCTGGTTTTGTATGATTCAGCTCCTGACAAACGCAAAAAAACCAATACAAAAGGAAACGCCAGCATGTATGTAATCTCCCAAGTCCACATGACTAAATTATGTAGAAAGCTAACTGATGGGGAAGTCTAATTCCACATCATCACAATCATTGTCAACTTGTTGCACTGCAGACGTCAGTGCTCTCATCTGGTCCCCTGAACTGTCACTTTCTTCATCGTCATCATCCAACACACCCATAATTCGAGCGCCATCATTGTCTTCAAGGCCGTCCCCAATTTCAGCACCACTGGCCGCTGAGATGGACAACTCAAACTCGTCATCACTGAGGGAATTCCGAACAGCGCCAGTAGCACCATCTGCCGCACCCCGGTCATGTCCGTGGTCTAACACAGGAGAAGCATGCAGCTCTGGCACAGACGTCTGAGCGCACGGTATCAGATTCTCTGTGCACGATTGCAGCATTGCATCATCATCGTCCCCAGTTGATTCCCCCCTAACAGCCTGTAGCCAGGCATACGACACGCAGGCGCCTTGAACAGCTGCCTGCAACACTGCGTCGTCTGTTGTGTCCTTGGTGTCACTCCAGGTGACGGAGCCGCTTGCATCACCTGCAGCCATTGTAGCTTGAGTGTCGCAGTCAGTGTCCTCGTTGACGGAGAACAGCCTGCGCAGCTCCTCCCGAGAGAAGGAGCCGGCACTGTTGCTCTTCTTGGAGCTTGCTGAGGAGCCTGCCTTGCTGCTGTTGTCCCCCACAACACCTGCCAAGTTCCCTGTACACGCACAAACAGGCTTGTTCGTGTAGAGAGCTTGAGTGGCGCACATGACAGCAAGTGTTGGGCAGCACTGCCAATGCCAGAGGCAAGCACACCTTTGTACAGTTGCCTCTGAAAGATTTTCTCATCGATCAGGCCAGTGACAAGCAGCCTGTAGATGTAGCAGGGGCGCTCCTGCCCAGATCTCCAGATCCTAGCCATTGCTTGCTGATCCTACAAGCACTTTCGAAGTCTCCACTGCGTGCAACGTGTGCCAGGGTGCTGCTGTTGCTGACATCTGCGCTGGCTATGAAATCGTACCATTGCTGGATTCCAGTCTGAATCCAGTAGAACAAGCCTGCTGCCGCCTATCAAGTTCAGGCCTGCTCCACCAGCTCGCGTTGACAGCAGAAACACCTGCAGCGGGAGGCCATCTCAGGCAGACAGTTACCGCACACGCCTGATGCTGTCGTGCAGAAACAGACGCTTGCGTCCAGTCTTCTGTCACTAAGGAAGCTCATCATCTCCATAGAATTTCATGGATCCAGGCACCGCGTCCAGTACAACTCGCAGTGTGCACTCTTCAAAACTGATACAGTACAGCCTAGGCACCAAATTCAACACAGAGCACAGGACAGCTACTGCAACTACAACACATGGCAGTGTATGACAATCAAGAGGTAGGGAGCAAGACTGTCAGAAAAGCACGCAATACGCACAGCAGTGACCATCTGCACACCTTGAGCAGGTCACGACCTGCAGGGGAGGTGTCATTGAACTGATCCACCAGCTCCTGCCTCATTGCAACTGCAGTGGAGCCGTCAATGCGCCCTGTTGGCAAGCTCAAGCCCCCGCACACTTGCGCTGCGGCATCAAGCATCTGGGTGCTGGTGGAAACGATTACAACTTTCTCTCCAAGGTCTGAGGCAGCTTTCAGCATACACCTAAGAACACAGAGCTTTGTAGAGCCCTGGGCTGGAATAATCACTCTTTGCTGCGGCGCAAAGGCTATGGGAGGCTGCTCTGGCGGGGCACTCTGCACATCACACAACCAAGTGACAGCTGGTTGGCTGCAAGAAACATCTGTCTGAGACTCCGGTTCTTGATTCTTGGTTTTGAGACTTGATGCATCTCAACCTGCTACGCTTGCTGCAGGACTGGTGCAGGCATCAGAGTGGCATCCTCTTGCGCAATATGGTGTTAGAGCTGCCCCTCCGCTTCATTCGCATGCACAGAACGGGGCAAAGAGAATGTATACATCAAAGAATGCAACAGGGCATACAGCTTCGAACTTGAAGAAGTGGGGCGGGGGATATTAGTAGCTCCGACCTTCGTTGGCAGCTCTGAAACACACAAGCTGAAATCACAAACATGTAGTTGTGGCAGGTCTTCTAGATATATGGCTGCTTGCTTACCGAACCTGACCCGAAGGTCGGACATACCTTTGTTTCCAGCCTTGCGGAGAATTATGTGGAGTTGGACAAGATGTAGCACACTGCTTACAAAATAATGCTGGGCGTGGACACTATACATGGGGCTGGAAGGGTCTGAGGTTCATGAGATACAATCTAGTCTTCGATGAACGGCGCTGCACAGCTGAGGAAATGGGCCAAAGAAATCCTGGAGACAGTCTCTCCGGAGCACCCTCAAGAGAGCCCATCATGGCGGAACAGGAGGTAAAATCGGGAACTTGCAGCCTTTCGAGGCTTCTAGGTATGGATGATGGCTTACAACGGGGGTACGTACACCTGTGGCCATTCAGGGAATGGGCGTTTTGTCGAATCGACCTTTCTTGCAGCCGATCATCTGTGGCGTGGTTCCCGCCTCTTTTTTCATGACCATGAAAGGCGTCACTACTCTTACTGTGTGGTGGACAAGATTCAGCGGGAATCGTTCAACTAGTACTATCATTTTCTGGAGGAGGACCCAAAAAAAGCAAACGTTCTTCACTCTTTTTGGGAGCGTAATTCTGGTCAGCTGGTGACGTCGTCTTCCAACTCTTAGGTCACGGTACATGGATGGAGACGATGCGTACCACTTGTGCAAACTGTGCATGATTACAGATCTGCCGCATGCGGTTGATGAGAGACAGCACTCGAGAGCCATCTATCCCTGATCCGTCAAACAGCTTGCGCAGAGCTACTGGCCCACCTCCTCCGCCGCTGCTGCAGCCCTCTTCCCCATACAGTTCCTGTTTGTATGCTGCTAGCTGCACAGCAGTTGGGCGGCAGAACACGACGTACTGGAAGCACTTTGGAAGGTACTTTTCATTCACTGCAGCGGTTCTGCGCAGCATGAAGGAAGATATGCGGCGCTGCAGCTCCTTAGACCGTGCTGATCCTGATTCGATGTCCTCCGGTGATGCATCTGTGTCTTGTGACGCCTCTATGGGCTTCACAAACACCCTCTGGAACACTGCAGGGGGTCCCAGTAGCCCTGGGTTCACAAACGACATCATTGAGTAAAACCTGCGTAGTCACAACTGCCTTTGCAGCTGCAGAAGCTCCACCTCGCATACCATTCAAATAACAATCTGACTGCGAGACATACAGTACCATCTCACGTGTCTGGCATCATTTATCCCGTGGACAGGTGAACAGAATAAGCCGAGGAGCGGACAAACAAACGGCTCTTGGTTGCATGGCGTGTGGTTTGCACTGTTGGAAAGCGGCCGATTAAAAGCGTGGACCAAAGCAAGGAGGGGTGGACGAACAAGCCGTTACTGTACTGCAGTGCATGCGTGCAGAGCATGTGCTCATCACACATGAGGGCAATGGGGGAGAAATACTCGAGCAGACTGTTCTGGCACGGGGTGCCTGTCAAGATGACCCTTCGGGGGCAGCCAATCTCCAGCAGAGCCTTCATGGTGGAGTTGAGGTTCTTGGACTTGAGCCTGTGTCCTTCGTCGCAGACGAGGAGGTCGATGGCCCCCCTCAGGTCTTTGCTGAACTTGCGGACGTTTTCATAGCTAGCGATCAGAAACTTCCACTGCACCCCAGCCTTGAAGCCATTCACCTGTACATAACATAAGCAGACCTCCAATACGTTGCCCCATACAGTGAGAAGGCACAGCCTGAGCGCAAGCGACACCCGCCGGCAAGCGCTTCCATGCGCCTCCACAACGGGTGCAGGAAGTATGAGGGACAAAACCAAGTGGCCCAAAAACCAACCAGTATCTGCATCAAAAGATCGGCCTGCTCTCTGGAGGGGGCCTTGTTTGTGGCACGCTGCCAGGACCATAGGGGAAGCACAGCGGTAGCTCAGACTCAGACATGGTGTTCGATTCAGACAGTTTGATTGCCGCACCAGATTTGCGGCCCCCTTCCCAGGCAACAGTACCCGGTGGCACTCTCCATGGAAGGAGCCGATCCACTTCTTGATCTCTTTGCCCCAATTGTTGCAGACAGAGGACGGCGCAACGATCAGCATTTTGCGAACGATTGGCCTGCCAGCTGGCCCATGCGCAGTCATCAGAGCCCAGCCGGCGGCCAGCACCTGCAAGGTCTTGCCTAGCCCCATGTCATCTGCAGACACTGACTGCGCTATCGTGACTGGCAGTATTTCTTCAAAGCTCTTCGGAGGAAAGCATCTGCAGTGCGCACAGTCACAAGAAGCAGGGCAAAGACAACACAGACATGGTTCAGCTGCAGGTTTTCAAAGAGCAGCTGGAAGCACTTACCAGCCAAGATTGCCCCGTAGTAGGTTACTTGGGAGCCTTCCTGACTGACTCCCAGCCCGTCATCTTCGTTGCTGTCATCCACTGACAAAGTGTTCTTTCCACTGACGGCCTGCATGAAGCACAGACCCAGTAAACAAAAATTCACATTGTGAACAACTACTGATGCACTTCTTTTGCACCATAGTACAGAGAACATTGATCCAGGAGGTATTCAGTCCTTGCAGGTGTGGGGCCTGGAGCAAAGATCAGACGTCACTATCTTCACATGCATGGAGACATGGTCAGGTGGAATGCGAAGACATTGGGAGCAGGTGAGCGCACATTGTACAAGAATTTCACGCCCTGCTGTTGATGAGGCCGCAGCTTCCGAGTCAGAAAAGCTGGGACAAAGACTGGGGCCGCCCCATCGTCTGGTCGGTCAAGAATGAGAGCTTCCTCTAGGTTTAATGCATGAGGCTTTCTGGGTGGTGCGCGAGCGGTTGCAGGTCCCCGAGAAGGCTTCATTGGCGCCGACAAGCAGGTAGCAGGTGGTGCAGGAGCACCTGCTGCTGCATCAATGTAGCATGAGCCATTTTTTATGCTAGCCGGTGACACAGGATCGCACACTTCTACATCCCAGCAACGAAGCTGCAAAGAACGAGAGAGTTCTCTGTAACAGATCGCCTGTGTGTATTGCTGGACAACATTATGCAATCGGCATACCTGAATCTGATCCTCTGGATCTATGTCCGTCTTATACGATGATTTCGTGACAAGCTTGCCCTCCGAGCTGTACAATTGCAGCGTATATGGAGCACTGTCTCCTTGGAAGAGGATGAAGCCATCTGCACACATTAGCTGCACACATTAAGGGCACCACTACAGTGAAGAATAGAAAAGGCTTTTGGGACAGGGGGTGTGTTTCTGACGCACCTAGCCAGGTTCTGTTGTTTCTACGTTTGTTGGAGCTCGCTGTATACAGAGCTTGGAACCCTCTCTCTGCATTGTTGCTAATAGACGGGCCTTGTGATGCGGATGCATGGACATTCTGTACTGCTGCTAGTGGTTGTCGGCTGTGTGTCGTGGTAACCTGTGCAGGTGGAGGCAGGTTGGGAGCCTTGTAGCAACAACCACTACGCTTTGGTGCAGCAACCGCATTGGTAGCCCCTTCTACATCACTAGCAGGACGCTTGCGAGGTACTACAAAGGATTTTTTCATGAATCTACGCCTATCAAAAGATATTCCTCAGCGCAGCACAGTACAGCTGATCGGTGCTCATGGTCTCTGTTCAAACGAGAACAGGCGCTAACTCGTACAATACTTTCAGCACATCATTCAGCTTATAGGACTATTGAATCGACCATGCGAGCGCATACGCGACGGAGCTGTGAAAACCGTCAGAATTCGAACGGGCAGTCAACACTGTTGTGAATCGTAGCAGCGATGGTGTCGTATACGGCTAGCAGCTCCAGTTCTCCTACTGCGAAACTCAGCTTATACCTATATATGTAATATAAAGAGAAAAGTTGATTTCTCCACCAAGGTTGGGGAATCAGAGCCCACACGCCATGCACTGCAGCGTCTGACTCATGTTGTCAAGATTGGAGGATAGACAAGAATAAAAGAAAACCACAGCCATTGGAGACTCTCTGTTGCTGCAGTGCTAAAGCTGATGATTACAAGTAGCAGTATACATGCTTTACACCAGCAGAGATACTGGAAATGGCGGTTTCCTTCAGGTCATGTTCTGGCAGGACAGAAACTGTGTACCTCGCTCACAGCCCTCGATGCTTCAGGCTGCGTGCCAAATTGCCTGATCGGGAGTTGTTTTCGCACCTCAGGCGAGACTTTGGAGTGAGTGGCGACAGTGCAGAAGTTGGCACAGGATCTGCAGGCAGGGGACTGTTCTTCGTTAAGGACAGTGAACCGGACACAACCATCCGAATACCAATTCATAACACCCTTCTTATCACAGATGATCCGACAGGGGGCTCGAGCATCGCAGGTATGCATTGCACCATTGCACCCAACAGAATCGTGCTACCAGATAGAGTACTTAGTGGACTGCCACGACCGAGAAAGGTGCAGGAGAGCGTCACTTGCGAAGATTCCAAGACATTCATGGTGATTTACCAGAATTGCTGCGCTCTTTTCTGTTGGGCGGGGAGGCTCGATGGGAAGTCAGGATGTGTGCTTGGCTGTTGTGGCTGATGAAATCCTCATCTCGCATCGAAAGCCCTCCGAACCCACATTCTCCTTGGGGAACGTACATAAGCGCATTGCCCAGTCTGGACAATCTCAGCTTGCTGCTGAGCTATAGCCCAGTTGAGCAGCGCTTTCTCACCATCCCCAGGCACGAGACCCCACAGTTCAGAGGCTTTGTCGCCATGTCCATACTCTGGAGGAGAAAGCGCACACACATACACAGTTCTTGCCTTGCAGATACATCAGAGAATCTGAATCACAGCGAGATATTGCTGAAATATACCACTACAAGTACTTCTATGGTCTGAGGTCGGAACTCGGTTCTTTGCAACTATCCAGCAACGCCAGTCAAACCATCTGGGGCCTGTCACTTGCCCGCTCTCGCTCCTTTGGCGTGACCATAGGCTGTGAGGACGTCACCATTATGTCACCCTTTCTTGACATTGCCAATCACAGTGCTGCGAGTAACAGCTCTTTCAGGGCAACAGAGGATGGGTGCGGCTGCTCAGATTCCACATTGCCGGAGACACTTCTAAGACACAGCAGGCATATGTTTGAATTGCGAAACAGTGCACTTTCCAAGAGGTCAACTTTAGATTCTACCTGCAATCCTGCCCGGTACCCATGCTGGAGTACTGCTCCTTGGTGTCACACAAGGAGCAGTACCTTTTTTCACGTTTTGCGTTTTTTTTCCAACGCTTTTTACGTTTCAGTGCCAGATAACATCCTGTCATGCTCTGCAGGGAGCACCTTGAGCTCTACACTTTAGCATCCTGTAAGTGTGGCGACGAGCTGCTGATCAGTTATGGGGCGGACAAAAGCAACTTTGAGATCATGAGGGACTATGGATTTGTGTTGGAGGGCAGTGCAGAATTCGCTGACCGAATCCACTTTGTTTATGAATGCCAGAATCTGCTGCGAGACCAAGGGGCTGGTGCGCTCCGCCCGCTGCGGCAGATGCTGCTGATATTGCAGCTGAGCACTACCGCTGCAAACAACGATGCAACGATAGTGGCTGGCACTGCAGTGAAACCAGCACACTCAAACTCTGCTGGATGTTGTTTCAGGTGCATGCATGAATGCTGATTGCAGTGACCCGGCAGAAGTGTTCCGCATGCATCGGATGTTGTGCGCACATGATAAGGGAAGGATGCACAGATCCGCCTGTGGATGTAAAGACTTAAAAAACAAGCGATGGAAGTCTGCAGCTTAGCTGCCGTTTCTGCTGCTCGTGTGCAGGGGCCAAAGTGAGGCCTGATGCATGCCATGCAGGAGGTGTGCATGTTGAGGCCGAGGCTGCAGCAAAGCTCATTTGGCAGACACGGCCGTGTTTTAGGAGTGAGGTAACAGATGCCTCACCCAACAAGCGTTTCCAAGACATGACAACTCTTCAAGGTCTTTCTTTTGACCTCTTGTCAGCTACGCTGCAGAAGTACACCTCGGTGCGCCTCTGCACTGCCCCTGACACCTTGTGGCTCGTTGGCAGGCAGCTGGTAACCAGGTGCAGACGTTTGCGACGGGTTTTCAGGCAGAGCATGGTGCTTCATCGTACGAGAAGGCAGCTGTGAGGAGCCTGGAGCCGTTGATGTCGCATGCAAATGAAGACGCAAGCACTCTGGTCGGGTTCAAGTCTTTCGACCTTGTCCATGCAGTTGCAAGGATCTGCAGCGATCAGGCGAAGAGTGCTGCTTCAGACATGCTCTTTGGTCTTCAAGGTGTTGCGTTTGAGCTGGTCTTTTGCACTTTGTCGGGTGCTGCACTGTGCACACTCCCTCCATGAGTATGCACGTGTGTAGGCCTCGCAGCCTGTCTCTCACCTCCTGCTCTTGTGCAGGTGACCTCGTCGACTGCAGCAAGCAAGCAGAGTTGGCAACAGGCTTGCAGCAGTTGTGCTCGGCACTGCTGATAGCCCAGAGGGAGAGGAAAGCAGTTCACCTGCCAGACCTTGACAATGTGATATCGCCCCGTCGCCGACAGGCTGCAGATCAGGCATATCATGAGCATTTAAGGGTCCTGGTGGCAATTCATAGAGTTCTTGAAATGTATAAACAAGCTTTGCGTAAGCGGGATACGATCCCTGAACATAGTAGTTGATTTTAACATGGACACAATGCCTGATGATGGGAGTTTTGCATCGATATTCCTGATGATGCCATCATCATGTATCTTGTCAAGTTTTCGATGTTGACTCTCCGCGCATCACTGCTGTAAGATTCAGGTTGTACATCTGGACCTCTGTTTGCTCTCTGAAATCGCTGTCTATGGCAGAGTGAATGTCCTAATCAACAACGTGTGATGAGAGGCTCACCATGCAGGCTACCGTTCTACAATCACAGAGGTTCATCACGGTTCATTTTATATCACACTGGCGATGACCGTTGCAGAGGTTCATGTTCGAGAAATGGTTCTCCCAGTGTCGATATGTTGCGATGCTCGTACTCTACACACCCCCTGCAGTGCCGCCACCTGCCGGAGCAATCATGCCATAGTGTACATGTACGCCACTGGCATACATGTGCGCGTGGCGGGTAAGGCCCTCCTACCGGGCCTGCCCGTTCCCTCGGCCGACACCGCTTCCACATGCGGCGCGTAAGCACCCCCCCCCCCCCTGGCACCATGGCCCCTAACCACCCCACCCCCCCCCTACACTGCTCTGCCGCACGATGCCCCCATGACCGCCGCCCCCTCCCTTCGACTCCGCCCTGCCCCCCGCTGGCTTCTCCATCTGCCCCGCCTCTACCGGACCCCACTCCTGGCCCGCCCGCGTCGCATGGCCCACGCCTCCCGCGGCCCTCGCCCTTTCGGCGTCGCCCCCTCCCTCCCGTGGACAACTCGGCGCCCCCTGTTCACCTCCCTTTTGCCGAGGCGAGCGCCCCCTGCTTACGGCGGCCACTCACCGTCGAGTATTGTTAGCCATCCTGCCGGCGGTCGCCGCGTGCGGCGCCCCTGGCGGGGTGTCGGTGACCCGCCCCTGTGGGCTGGGTCTGTCGCCCTGATCCTGTCCTTTGTTATGGTGGCGATGCTGATCTGTGCTGCTTGTGTGTGGGTACAGGGAGCTTTCGCTTGATGCCTTTTGTGCTGTGACATTCCTTTGCGCTGCGTTCAGTAGGTACATGGTTATATTCTTGGAGATGCTCCTAGTCCTATGCGCTTTGTGTGCTGCCGTGCCGCGCCGCTATTGATGTAAATTCACCACTTCTGCAGTGCTGTACACTAGTTCGACTGATTCACACTAAACCATCTCCCAACTCAAATGCAGCGGCAAACCCTAGGAACATATTCATACTTGAAGGTTTCTGCCAAACAGGGAGCATTATGTTGTATCTGCTCTTCAGTACCTCGCAGGAGGCAGCACACTGCTGATCCACTTGCTGGCCTGCGAATCTCCACATGCACCACATTCTGCGAAACACGGCACTGCAATTCCCAACTGACACAAGCACAAAACCGTGAACACTGTTCTCCCACATGACAGTTCATATGAACGTTGAACGCCCCAACACTCGTAGCGTGTCCAGCCGAGCGCGCCAGAGATGTGCTCCAGTTCGCACCGAAGTAGCGGAAACAATCAATGTCCACACTAGCATGCGCCTTCTTGTGACTGTCTGAGCAGATGTGTGTGATCGTACATTCAGCGGGTGCACGGGTGCTTGCGTTTGTTATGCATGCAAGGGATGGAGGGGTTTTGAATCTGCTGAGCAACATCTCGACGAAAGTCGGGGCTTGCTATAAGCTATTCTCGTAGTGCACAGTATACAAGTGCACGGGGCACCATGCACTCATTCTCGATCCTGCTTCTGCTTGGTGCCTCGATCTCTTGACCTGTTACAAGTGTGAAGGGTTCAACCACGATCCACTGCGTGAATAAGGTGTGAGTAGCGGGGAACACCTCAGTGCCTGGGCGCTACTTGCGTGTCCACTGCAAAGTAGCACGTTATGCCAGAGGAGCCTGTGGCATCAGCACCTGCTGCCACCGAGGCAGGGAATGCAGATGTGAGTGTGCCTGGTTCCACCCAGCCAGCGTTTCCTCATCCCGATGCTGCAAAAAAAGTAGAAGAAGCTGCCACAAAGGCCTCTGCCGATGTCGAGGCGAAAGCGTTGCCAGTCAGGCAATGGCTGGAACAGCACGTTGTGCCAACGATTTATCAGGGCATGATGGCAGCTGCGAAGGAACGTCCTGAAGATCCTGTCGAATTTCTGGCAGCGTATTTGTTAGAGCATAATCCAAAGAAGAAGCAGAAGACGGGGAAAGATGCGAGTTGACACCTGTGCAGTGTGGTGATCATGCCATGCTATCACGGGTAGCTCTACACAATCACTACACATTGTGTGCTGAATGATGCAAGGTTGAGCGAAAGCTTGGAACCTTTGTCTGTACAGTATTTTGCTCTGGAATTAGAGTACTGCAACATTTCCCATGAATTCCTACATCGCAGTGTGTCTAGTCTTTCTAGTCTTTTGTAACAACTGCTATGGCGGATTCCCACATCAAGTGACTCTTCTTGTCTGCTTCTTGGCTAGCTTGTATCCACGCCTCCAAGTCCTGCATACTGACCTGTGTCGCAACCATGTGGCAGGGCTGTCACTGGCCAGACTCGGCAGCAGTCCGCACCTCCAAGAAATCAATGTCTCTGAGACGAGGCAAGGTCGTTTTCAATGGAAAACTGAGCCCTGCTGCTCTAGCAGATGCCTGGGTCGCAGCATGCACAGTAGATGTTGACCACTCGATGTTTCGAAACAGGGTGTCATGAGGTTTGCTCATCCCTATAAGATAGTATCCACCGTCCACTGAGGGACCCAGGGAAATGTCGTGCCAGTCCAATTCTGTGTTCGCATCCATAATCACTGCAGCGGTCAAGTCCGGAACATCAGTGCCGACAATTATCACCTGCATGGATCGTTATGGCAAAGCGAAGCCATCAATGCATTCGATAAGTGTTCTGCGGTTTGTCCATCCTGTTGGAGAGCATTGTGTGAAACCCACCCGCGATCCAAGACACTGCAGCACATGGCTAACTGCTGCTTGTAGGCGTCCCCCTAAATCCAGACCTTGCTCCTGGATCATGACTTTTACGTCCTGCATGCATTTAGGGTTAAGATGTCCAACAGTACTTTGCATTTGTCAATGCATACCTACATTGGCAATGCGGTGTAGCACCAGATTTCTGCTATGCAACCACCTTTCCATGAGTGGTACTTCTTCCTGCTCGCTGCAAGCGCAAAGAACTTCATACCCCGTCCTGCATCGCATACATGTGTTGACAGCAGGATGACTGGCGCCGACGGTGGCTATGAACCGTCCACCAGCTGCAGGCCTACTCTCCAAAAACACATCTCTGAACATGCTTACTTGATGCTTTCTGTCAGACAGTGGGCAAGGCAAGCTTCGTATACTCTGCACGCAGCTTCGTTGCCACATGTTGCAGCCAGCCTGGTCTTCACTTTTCCTGGCACAGGATACCGTGCAAATGCGACCACGTATACTTGAGATGCTATGTGTGTGCAACTCATGGCGCATTGTAAGCTGGCCTGGACGGGGTGGGAAAACACGAAGGCCGGACACCGAACATCAATACAACGCAGTAAATCACCAGCGCAGTAGATCACCAGTGCGCATGTAAACACACTGTAACTGCGACAATCCGATTACCAAGCCTATGCATCCTACGTCCGCTCGTCCATCACCAACCTGTTCCACATTGAAACGCGTTGTGTGATCCTCGCATGCCTGCCACGGCGTCATTTTCGACACACAAGGTCATACCCTCGTCCTCCAGTCCCCACAGCCGGCACCCACAGCCAGCACACCCCCTCCATCTCCCGCCCCCCCCCCAGATGCCCCTGGCTATAGCATGTTGCGGGTCCCTCCCCGCCGCCCCTCTCCTCGCTCCTGTCGGCCCCTCCTTCCTCCGGCGCCTCGCTCCCCATAGGCCGCTCTCCCACCACCGGTGCCCCTTGCTTCCCGGCCCCGGCCTCCCTCCGCCAGCCCCCTCACCGGCTCCTGGCTCCATGTCCCTTTCCCCTCCCGCCTCCTGTCTAGTTCCCTGTCCCGATGATACCTGGCGGCCGCCGCCCCTGGTGGCGCCACGCCCGCTGCGCTGCCCCGCAGCCTTTGCCCGTTCGTGCTTCGCAGCGTTGATCCCCTACCATGCTGCTGACGTGTGGCGTTTGTGTGTAGGGTGTGGCGCTGTCTCTGGCGGGCTCCCTGCTTGGTTGTGGCATAGGTGTGTTTGTGTTGAGTAGGTTGCTTTACATTGATTGGTAGGCATTGCATGGTTGCTGGTTACGGTGCTTGCGCGGTTGACTAGCTTCAGATGCTCGTTTCTGGTGCACCTTCCGTGCTTGTGAGCCGCGCCCTTGTCGATGTGAGCACACTGGGTCATGTAATCCCTTGCCCTTGTACTAGGGCCTCCCTTACAAAACCTTCTTGACATTGCCGTTGTACATGCGTTCTTGTTTTGCCCTGCTGGCGCAGGCCTATCTACGAGATCAACCACCCTCCAAGGGAGCCCCCTCCTCAGGCAAGCATGCAGTAGGTGACTGCTGTTTCATTGTGGCTGTTATTGTGGCTGCAATACTGTACATCTGAACAGCTTGGTACTGTATCATACTGGTGCAAGCAGGTTCTTGCATTTATCATGTGCCTTCACACAATGTTCATTGCTGGCCCTGTGGCTAAAAAGAATCTGTTACAAGTGTGACAATTTAGTTCTTCGTGTTCCGCACTAAGTTGCATGTTACTGGAGCAGCCTCTTCATTTCTTCAGGGTATTCCACGTCTACTTTCACAAGTCCATGTGGCTCAGCTGCGTCCCAACCCCGCGCCCCGCCTTGCCGCAGGTCTTCAGGCATCCCTTCTCGTAGCAGCCTCTTGATATACTCGGCATCTGTTCGATGCTGCCCCACAGCGATCAGAGCGCCCACTAGATGCCTCACCATTCTTTGCAAGAACCCGTTGCCTCGGAACTGCACATCGTCGAAGCTGCACTCATCGTAGCAGCCAAAGCTCATGCACACACAAACACAAGCCCCACGTGCTTTGCAACATGAGTAGATGCTGTTGTCCTGTAGAACAGTCTTGGCCTGCTGGAAGGCCGGGAACACAGACAGCAACGAGGTAGGAACACTGTGCAGGAACTGTGTGTAGAAAGCCTGCCAACGGTCAGCATGGGAGCACACACCTCAAAGCGCAGGTGCCCATCACCAAGCTGCACCATCTTGAGACTATGGATGGTTCGAACTGAATCTACCTTTCCTCCCGCCAGATTTGAAAACGCAAGGAAGTTATGTGTGCCCACCATGCAAGCAGCTAGATCTTGCATTGCGGCCAAGTTCAGCTCCCCCTTTACGAATCCCACGTATCGGCTTTGTAATGGGTTCAAAATGCGACCAAACTGCAGTCGATAGTGGTATTCCCTGGCAATTGCATGGTACCTCACAGAGAAGCTGCTTGGAACTTGCCGAACACCCAACACGCGGACATCCTTTGGCAGAAACGAGTTCATCCGCAGGTGCAACGTGTCAAGGCGCTCCAACTGCCTGTCGATAAAAAACTGGACGTACTGTTTTCTTGCATGCACACCTCTGTCTGTCCTGCCAGATCCCTGCAGAAGAGATCCATCTTCATGTGCATGCTTGTATAGAACAGATTGCTGCAACTGCTGTGTGTGTGTGTGTGTGTGTGTGTGTGTGTGTGTGTGTGTGTGTGTGTGTGTGTGTGTGTGTTAAAAAGTAGAAAC
>JAUMHD010002263.1:0-16652 GCA_032359135.1 Ulvella scutata
GGGGGGGGGGGGGGGGGGGGGGGGGGGGGGGGGGGGGGGGGGGGGGGGGGGGGGGGGGGGGGGGGGGGGGGTGGGGGTGGTGGGGGTGGTGGTGGTGGTGGGGGTGGGGGAACACAGAAGTTATCCTGTAGCAGCATTGCATGTGTTTCAGGACCGTTCCGACACTATCATACACCATTTTCAGGTAGGTCAGCAGAAAGGCCTAGTTATAAGATTTCTCCGGTTCCCAACATCGCGGTCAACAACACGTTCTGCTCACAAATATGCACACATACAGTTACCTACCAATCACCCAATCAAGCATATGTCGATCACATGAATATACCGCACGTAACTTCACACTACAACCAGGGTTTGTAAAGGTATGGTTTGGAAGGGTTTGGAAGCGCACAGCGTTAGGACGGAAGCCACGGATGCAACCAGAGTCGCATACAGGCTGGCCGAGAGCTCCGCAAGCTTCGCAGCGACCATAGTAGCACACAGTGCCCTCATCGCAGGGACCGCAGGAGAAGTCGGGGGTTGGCCTGATGGAGGGGTCAACACCACAATAGTTGTCCTCGTTGGCGACCAGGTCGGGGCCGCAAGGGCGACCTTCAGTGCATGCGGGGGCGCCGCCGGTGCCGCAACCCATGCATGTACCGTAGAGGCATACAGTGCGAGGTGCCGTGCATGCGTCGTCCTCGCAGCACTGTTCGTCGCGGTCACCGCAGGGGCCGGTGATCGGGGCAGGGGGGGGGGGGACGAAGGGGACGCTTGGGTCGATTGTGCACCAGCCGTCTTCGTTTACGATGTATCCAGCAGCACAGTATGGCTTCGCTGCAAGCATGTACTCCCTCTCAGTATCACCTCACACAGAGACATCGGTGCACCATCTCAGTATCACCTCTACACTAGTGACCCATAGACACTGAGACATCGGTAAAAAATTGCTGTATGGAAAGATGCAGGAAAGTGATACAGCATCGGGGGGAGGGGCACTCACAGCACACACTCCCATTGTGTTGCCACATGGTTACAAATTCCGTATAAAAGGATGCACAAAACTTTTAAGTACGGGAGCGGGGGGTGGGGGGGGGGGGGGAGGAGGGGGCACACTGTCGCACGCCTTCTTGCCGTTACGGCCGCACATGACGCAGTAACTCTCCCAGCAGACAGTGCGAGCCTCGAAGCATTTGCCCTCGTTCGGGTTGTTAACTGCAACGTTGCAGCATTCCTCATTACGCCATCCACACAAACTGTAGTCGGCATCTGCCAAGGAGATGTACGCGCCCGCAATGGCGAGCAGCGCTAGAGCCTTGTAGACCATCTGCGCATCACCACCACAGGGTTTCAGCTTGAGGTTAGGGTTGGGTTTATGTTCAGGGCTAAGGATAGGGCTACAATTACACTACCCCTGACAAAGGGAGTCACTATGGATGGGAATCAGAAACGTGAAATGTAAATACATTGCAAAGAAATATGCAGCTTTGTAGAGCGGCAAGAGCCATCAGCAGGCGCAGAACACATCGAACGCATGTCACTAATGGCCCAATACCAGTATCAAGATGCATGCATCTCCGCGTCAGATATTTTTTGGCAACAACTGGTATTGGAATATCGAATCGAGAAATTGTGTATCATTACCGACATTCAAATTCGAACTCGAATGACACCCCAGAAACGGTTGCGTGCTCAAGAATCGTGGTGCATGGAAAAGTGTGCATGGTGCACTTCCCAAAGGAACTAATATCTCGACGGTATCTAGATGTGTCTGGAGGTACCACCGGTTGAGTCGATGGGTTTCGTGCAGCTCTAATGTACAGGTGAACTCGACGTGAACGCAATAGACACTGCTTCGCAGTACGCAACTGGCTACAGTCATGAATCGTTACTCATGCACCGTCCTCGCGAAGGCCTTCGCCAGGGCTGTCATTAACAAGACATTCCCAGTCTCCAACGCCCTTGTCGATGTAAGCATATTCGCACTCTTCGGAGATTGGCCAATGTAATCACTTCTTGGAAAGCAATCACTAATGACAATTGCCAAGATTGGGAGCCACTCATGTAAACGGATTGTGGAGGGCTGCTGCAACATTTGTACAGTTGCTGACTCAAACTCTTCTGCCCCCTCTAGGACTGCCAATCTGATCGCTCTAGAGGACTGCTGTTGTCACGCATGCGCAGTAACAATGGACGCCAAGCAGATGGATGATTTACGCGATCAGCAGGTTTCCGAAAGGGCGGCATGGTATGCACATGCTTAGGCTACACGAACAACGTGGTGCAGCTGGTACATATATCTGCAAGCTTGGTTCGAAAGCGACATATATACACACCGCAATCTGAATCGGGTGCACACGTCCGCGGATATCGAAGCATGCCAGCACAGGTGCCGCATCGTAGCTATTTCTAGCACACAATAGATTGACAAGATGGGTCAAACGCGCGATGGCATAGCTTCCAGCCACACAGAAGCTGCGAACGCAACGATGCCATACATATGCAAGCTTTCACCCGCCCACAGGAATTGACCTTTGAAGCAAGGCAAGCCAGCATCACAACAAGCATGAAGCAGGCACATTCAATCAAATGATCAGAGACAGATACGAGATAGAGAACTATTATGCGGTCTGAGGTTGAATACGGAAGGTGTGTGTCGACGAGCCGATGGCAATGTTGTTCCCGACGCACGACTGTCATGCTGGCTACGCTGTGTCTTCAACTACATACACACTGCTGCAGACAGATTGTTGCAACGAAGGGAACATCGGTCAGCTTGCGTATGCTGCTACAAGAGCCATGCAACCAGTCAAGGCGCCGACACGTCCAAGGCCGCCCCAACTCCAGATTGGATGACAACAAACTAGCTCACGGCAGGGAAACCAACATAACTAAACAGCCTTCAGTATATTGAGGTCACAACTAAGCAGTAGATGTTCGCTGTACGTGTGCCAACGCACACGGTATCGCACCAGCGTGCGAATAAGATTCAGAACTGACACGTCGAGAATCAGGATCCACGACAGCAATACTCGAAGGAGCTCAGCAGATGTTCATTCATTGACTGGCAAGGTATCGATCTGCAGATTCTAAAGCGCTAGCAGACCAGGCATTCTGAATGGTGTGCACAGAACATGTCGTCGCTTTGACCCAGTTCGAATAATCTGGGCCTAGCATAGCGTGCAGGCCATCGCTACGATGAACAGAGCGCTGTAGCTACTATATACTCAAACGCAATCCATGAAACATCCTCAGATATCAACGAAGGTGCAAATCAGGCACAGCAGGCTAGCTAGCTGAACTCCGCACCTTGTCTTTCGACTGGATATCGACGCGACGAGCCTGACCTTCAACGACTTGCAGAACAGGTGAACAGGATATAACCTCTGACACCGGGTCTGGCAATTTATGCCATCTCGTCGGGAGAGTGGGTGGTACTTAAATTCGATTTAACTTCAGGAGTGTATCAATGTGTGTCGCGAGATCTCGACATGCCGAGAACCCGAAAACACCACATCATCAGATTCTTCACGGCCCTTCGGAACTGACATAATTGCGACGTCGACGCATACTTGCATTCTACTTCGTAGAATGCACTCAAGGCCCCAACACCGAGTTGCTTTGGTCCTGTCGGACAACTACTTGAGGCGCTGCAAGCAAACATCGCTAGCGGGGCAGTAGTCATACCACGTCACGACCCCTCCAACGTTGACCATAGGACCGACGGGTTTCATCAAGCTTACACGCAGTTCAGCGATGCAATCCGAGAACGTACCCACTCGACGTACGAGTTTTACGTAGGCACAGTAGTGTTTGCGTGTGTCTAGCGTTTCGATATCAGGGATCTCTGCCTTCGAATTCTCGCTCTGTTCGACGAAGGTGCAGTGCTGACACGCGCACTTCTGTCGACTGGACTGTTCTGCGACACCGTACGTTTCCTTTTTTCTACGTGCACGGTGTCGATGGTCAAAACAATGCGGCCGATATCGCACGCAGACTGCACGTTTAAAACGTTTCAAAAAATGGGGCCCACATGGCCCCCAACATCAAACTGACCATGGATATGTTACACCGCCAAACACTGTCAAATACAGCGGAGGCCAGTGCACTTGCATGCAACTCTCGACACATGATGGGTCATATAGCGATATATCGCGACGATCATAGCGATCTCAGAGACGCTCCGCCACATGTGTGTAATGACATTCCCGATGCCGCACCATCATGAACCAATCTCGAAGCGGACCTCCAGTGACTTTGAACTGGACAATTGAGAAATAAGGTATGGTTGCTTCACCTGTGTGCACGGTGCATGGCCCCAAATCTCTGCTTATCGCTCATGCGCGCGCTGTTGAGCTATGATTCGCATGAACGTGTCTTGTCCTATCCGATCCTGCTGCAATGCATCCTGCGCCAGGGTATCGTGCACCTTGAACACTCAGTGCACTGCAGTGTTATCAGACAACAGTTCGCCTTTAAAGTCTGACCGACGCGAACTTGGATATAACCTCAAGTGGTGGCTGCGTGAACTTTAAACCGCAGCTAAGGGGAGCTGACCAACATGAGCCCTGAATGAGTCATCAAGGCACGGTAGAATTTCATGATGACTTGGCATGCATGCAGGGTAATACGGGTAGTTTTGCCCCTGTATGCCTAAGTAGTGTTTAGTGTTGCCTCCTGCATCATGGCATCTGCTAGTTACCTTCCCCGTTACATGTGTTGGTTCAATCTTCTTAGCTTCAGTTCCAGCGCCCTTGTCGATGCAATCACAGTTTAGGGCGACATCATAACAAAACAAGCCAATCGGGAAAGCTAAGGGCCCTAAGGGCCAAACACGAAACACCCATAAAAGGCAGCACCACTAAAGGTGTGGGAGAGGGTGTAGCTAGCAGTGTAGCTAGCACAGCAAGCTACACTGGAGAAGGACGGCAAGCACAACAGCTGCAGACGACGCGTAATGTTTCAGCCAATCACAGGGTTACCATCAGGGACCGCATTGTCCGCAGCAACACCACCAGACAGGAAGATATGGACATACACACGGAAGCCCTGTTTCATATACCGTTTAAACTGCGGCTAATAGCCGGGAAGACGAATGTTTTGGGACTGAGAGTTGTCGGCCCCCAAGGTCCTTACTACGATATTCGGACTTTTTTGCTGAACATTATCCGGCACACAAGGGGATAAAATCTGCACATACATAGCCACTTGTTAAGCGGTGCAAGAATTGTTCAAAATATGTAGATTCATGACGGAAGTGTAGGTGTCAGACAAATGACAAGCTATACAGGGAACGCATCAAAAAAAAAAAACGCTAGGCCAGTAGAAAATCATACTATTCCTGGCCACATATCTCACCTGCCTGCCCGGTTGGTCTTGCGATTAACCCTAAACTCAGCCGCGGACGCTTCAGCGTTAAAGTGCAGTTACCACGAAATTGTGATTACAGACATGTAATCACAGAAATATAAATTGAACCATAATACATGCAGTGAAAGCCTTGTATGCATGCAGAGCATGAATTCACGCTACCCACTGTAGCACGATCTCTGAAGGCAGCAAAATGCGTTGGAGCCCTGGTCAGTGCTTGCAATTGGACTATGAATTTGGCAGTTACTGCAGAGAAGTGAGGCTGCTCAAAACGGTATAGACGTTCTGAGCATGGAATTCATTTCATTGGTTTCATTTGGCAGACAATGTGCTTCTCTGCAATGTGCACATCACATCTGTACTCATACATTGAGGGTCATTACCTGTGCCTTAGGGAGTGAGCTCAGGGCACGCACACGCTCAGATGTTCTGGTTAGGTCATCCCTCTCCGCTCCCTAGGGTTTCAGGTCCCTTGTGGCCCATTCTGTGGTCACCAGCCGCTGTTAGCAGTAATATTTCGCGAGGTCCAATAACAGCATGGCATGCATGTGCACCATGCATGTTATCGCACGAATGACAGCAAATGCGGCGGTCCCCAAGAGGTTGAATAGGACACACCCTCAGCTACGCTGAATGCATGCATGCTCTAGTCTATAATATAAAAGATAGAAGATGAAGACAAAAATCGCAGTACAGCAGCCCTGGGAGCAAAACATAGCAGTTGTAGTACAAACCTAATTTACAACATCTGCAACATCTCCAAAGTAGTTCATGCTTTTTGCCTACATCTCCAAAGTAGGCAAAGGGCATCCTCCTGACTGGTCACTATGTGACAGATAAATCAGGAGTACCAGTATGGGATGTGTACTGCATTGCATGCATACTGCTTTGATGACATGCCTTTTTTTTTAATGAGAATTGCATTCTCATACACATTGGTTGAAGGATCCTTGAACCAAGGTCCTTCAGGAGTGTGCACGCAAAACTGGTGAAAGAGGCCGTTCACACAAACATAAATATCGCTGGAAGCAACTGAGAGCGTACGGTGTGATAAAATTCCCACTTTGCATTGACTGACAGAATAACCGGCTTTTCCAGAAGCCTAAAATATGTACATCGCAATGCTCAAAACCGCACCACCTTAGGCCTGCGCGTTATAGATTGCACTATTCGCCATAACTCCGCTACCACTGGACACCGAAGCGTTTGTGTGAGCGCCAGGTCATATGCAACAAACATTTCAAGTGTACATTGTTTCAAGGGTTCACAAGCAACAGAATAGCGGAACAGTCTTTTCTATAAAAACATCACAGCACATGCCACCCCCCCCCGTTGCAGCAAAGTCAACACAACCACCGCCCCTTGCTTGGAAGCACATCCCGCACCACCGGTCCTCACTCATCCACACCTTCCTGGCCCCCGCTGCAGTCTACCGCCTACATCGCAACGCCCACGCCTCCCGCAGCCCTTGCCTTCTCTGCCCCCCCGGCTCCCTGAGTGCCCCATTCGTAGGCCCCTGCTTCCCTCATACCCCACGTACCTGTTAAGTTCTTTGCTAATACCAAAAGCGCCCCATCGGTTATGATCGTATTCTACCACTAGGAGCGATGATGTCACTGATATAGTAAATTCGCCGACATTCGTTAGAGTACCAACTCCTGCGCCCTGGGAGTGGGGCACAAACACCATCTCCCGTCCCCACACCCCCCCGATGGGAAGGACACCAGATAAACCCCCTGCAGCCCCCCTCACCCTTGTATACACTCCTAGGAACATACAGAACCCTACCCCCCTACCCCCACCTCCTGGCTGCAGCCTCAGTGTCTCTGGGCCTCCCTGCGTGCTCCCTTTCACAACGGTCAGTGCTCCCGGGGCTTGCGGTGCCGGCTCCTCCCGTACCGCACTGCTAGGAGCGATGATTGCGTCTATCATGTTCTGCGCTAGTACCAAAAGTTCCCGATCGAGTATACCACTAGGCGATGATGTCACTAGTGCAAATATCTTACAAACAGGAAAGGTAGTGATGTCACGAGTAAAATAGATTTTCGTACAATCGTCACAATGACTTTGGAGCAGATAGTCTGCCTCTGGGACATTATGGCGCTGGTGATCTGAGCTGCGTGTGTGAGGGTGCATGGCGTTTTCTCCCTGGAAGCCTTTCGTGAGGGTGGTACCTTGTGCCTTGTGTTCTGTGTGCTTTTTCTTGCTTTGTGTTCAGTGGCTACCTTTCTTGGAGATCGTATGCGATCTATAAACATTTAGATTCGCTAGTGGTGTAGCATTCATGCTTCACCCACTATAATGCACTCAAATTACAGCATTGGAACTTAGGTTCATATAATTTTCACCGACGATTCTAAGAAGTCGAAATATAGCCTTTTTACATTTTAAAAGTATTCTAGTCACGCATTCAAAGAGTTGGGCATGTATTTTTCACTAGCGCTGGGCGCTCATGCAACTTACATGACAGAGCCATCCAGGGTTGATTACATGGACTTGGGGATAGGTCATTACTTGGCTCCCAGGGCCCTCATACATCTAAGGTGTTTTTCTCGCGAGGTGTAGGCCATAACCCTGACCAATACGTTCCCTCGGCAGCAAATCTCTCAGGAGGCAAAAGTTTGGCAGCGGTTGCGGCGGCAAGCCAGACGCCGGACGGCGGCAGCGCCGATACCCAGTGTACAGGGGCTAAAAAGAGGAGCTGTCGTCACCACAGTGACCGTTGCTTCTGCCGTTGTTGTATTGTTGCTGTATTAAAGTGCAGATATTTTTTTGAAGCTAGTTATGTGGTGCCTAAGAGGAGGTGTCGTCAGAAAAAACTCCCAACTTGCTCCTTCGCCCGCGGACTCAAATTCCGCAGACCAGGTGAATTTCCCCGCGAAGGAGGCTACGATACGTATGCCTTGCTTTCTACTTATGCATGTCAACCGAACACAAATGGAGGAACTCCCTGAGCCGCGAAGTACATTGTCATCGCACCGATTAAGGGTCCAGAGGCCGACCCATTCCCCTATCCAATACATCTGGAGCAATACTCCTTTTAGGGATCGTTCAAAGAATAGTACAATATTTCCAATTCTTTCCTCGTATGTCCACTCAAAACAACAAAGTTTGTTCGTCCCAGGCCGAAAAATCTTCACTAAAAGCAAACCGGGAACTAGCCATAGGCATGGCATGATGTGGCAACCAGCATGTGGGCTGAAGACGGTAACGCCAAGTTGCCACAGTACCTGTGAGTGAGGACGCACAAAAAATCGATGATCGGAAACCACACCGTACCCCAGATGGCCTTCTCCCTCATGAGGGCGATCAGCACCCCGATAATCAAGCACCGATTGCCGACTTCTTCGCATTCCCACGTACCTGAGCATGCCTTTCACAACAGAGAAACCTTCTGCTACATCTTTCAAACTGGATTACAGTCGCTGCCATGCTGTTACAATCTGACGTGACCCTGAAGCACAAGAAGGGAAAGCAATTGTTAACGTGGCGTCAATCTGCGCGTCTGTGTTTCATATTCGGCTATATCTAGACCTTTGTACAAGTATTTCTTTTTTATCTGTATGCAAGCTTTATCTGTATGCAAGCTTCGACAATATGCGTGTACAGTTCTGGAAGTCGTCACCTTGAGAGTGCAGATAGCCGCATCTTGAATACCAACGCCCTCACTTGGAGCCCTAGAAAGTGACATACTCCATATCCACCGCGTGGACTAGGTTCGGAACCGATGTTGCGACCACAGATTGCCCGTTAACGTTCACGGTCCGGTTCTATATACAAGGATCTCTGGGACACAAATCTGAATCTTACAGATACGATTTACGACACTCTGTACACAGCGGGCTGTGTACAGCGGATGTACCCCACCCAGGACCCCCTGTACACAGCGGATATGATATTCCCGCCTGGCGTGTCGTATTTAAAACTAGTGTACATGCTAAAGTTGCTGCTCTGGCATGAAATACGCATAGTATACATGTGTCAGGAAATATGGCTCAGTGGGACTGGATTGCGAAGAGCCGAAACTGCCATTTTCGGTGATGCGCGAGTAGTGCGAGGGGCACATGAAACTTCATATTGCAGTGCATGAGACGCGGGGATCGGTTGAAGTTGACAGGTGCGATTCGACATCTTCCCGACAACACCACTGGAAACGAATATGCTGTCAGCAGTTACAATCAAGTAGGCGGAAATTCCGACAGAAGTCCCGTGGTACTAGTGCACAAGCCCATGGTCGATGGTCACATTCCCTAATATCATCATGGTCACATGCCCCGATGCATCACCTGATCTCTGGCAGCGCCCAACGACGATCATGTTTGATGCGTCATCCGCTACGCACGACTGCGTCATGGCTTTGGCATACAAGGTTCGCACCGTTCAGGAACAGGACCAGCTGGGAACCTGGCACCTTCACATTCTCTCCACTTGAAGGAGAACGTCAGCAAGCGCACTTCGCCTGACCAAAGGCAACTTCAATTGTGCCACACTGTTGCGGGCACCGTTGATAGTCATCTCTTAGAACTGACAATCTTGTATTCTATAATCTGTCTTTCGGACTCCCTCGCGAACTGGAAGGCATCATGCATGCCCGCTCTGTGCTGAACATCGCCAAGGTAATGTTAAACATGCACCTTTCATGATGCCGCAGTCAAATTAAAAAGCACTGCAGCTCAAAGGCACAGTGTACATTTCTGATTTGCAACCGTTTTCAGACAGCAGGTGCTGATTCGCACGGCCTCGTACCTGGTTATCCGAAACCCTTGAATCCGACCAATGGGCGCTACCGGCTCCCCAACATCAATCGGTGCGTTCCCGCAGGGCTTATGGTTCCCATTTGTACAAGTTCTATATGCTGCAACAAATGAAATGTTTGCCAGACCCCATACCACACCCTTCAAACAGGAAGCCGTGCTAGCATGACATTCAGTTGCGGCGCATTAATATTAAACGTACCCACCTAGTTCACACAACTTCACGAACTTTCAGGTTTGATCGCACGGTCTCCTTCAGTGTGAAGTGTTGGATCTCAAAGCCCACGACGTGCTAGGCGATACTAAGTTGTGACAGAGGCTTGAAAGTTGGTGTGCACACATGATTGTTCCCAGAAGTTGGGTAGATTGGCGTTCTATCACCACATGACCCCGCACTTGCATATGCATCCCATGTCTTTTGAGTTCTGCAGCCTATTTTCGTGGGTTGAGTTGATACTATTTTTGTTTCGGTGCATATGTGAGTGGTGAAAGTGCACAAGATGGAAGGAGAGAATTATGAACGACCCTATAGATAGGTGTCGTCTTGTGCTTCACATTCCGTGCACAACCAGACATGCCGGTTGGCATTGCTTTCAAGCCATCGTGGGCTCGATTACTTGTTTCGTACCCATCATTCTGAAATATGGAATGTTCTGCGATGTGATAGCGTGCGAAAGAAGCCGTGTGCCGTCAGTTTGTCGAGGTGGTAAGCTCGGAAAGTAGAAACGATAGCTGTGCACATTCTTCGTTGTGAACACTCACAAACTGATGCCAAAAAAACAAGAGTATTCAGTAGGTGTGCACGCTTAACCCAGCCGTCAAGCCTGCATATATCGCCCTTCTTTCCATGTTTGAAGCATATTACCTGACCTGTGCCAGGGTATGCTAGCATACCTTTAATCGATCTCAGCATTGTTACTGGCGCACCCAGTACATGCATGGAGTTTTGTGGGATAATACTGCATAGCAATATGACCACCAAGATGGCTATATTCTGACAGGAGGCATGCGAGTGCAGGGCCTTACTACATGGCAAAGCTTACCATGCGTACGGTGCCTTTGGTGGCGCTATTGGCCTTCACCCCAACGGTGCGAGACTCGTTCGTTCAAGATGTCTATCTATAGCTAACTGGTACCTTACCTACACAGCACGCATGGCATCTTTCTGGACGATCACATATAATCAAAACTTAATACAGTGACTATCATGCAGGTGATGGCTAATCTTGGACAGGAAATTCGCCAGAGGGGCGGCGGGAGAGTGAGGGACAGTGTTGACATCGCTGACGGTGCCGACTCCGATCTTGACCTGCCGTCACTGGAAGATCTACCTGGTGCGACATCTTGTTCCCGTTTTAGAAAACACATAAGTTAAAGACAAATGCCAGCTTTGCAGCTGAGTATAGCTTTCATACTCTGAAATTCAGAGAATCGCTGATCAAGTCTGCACCAAAATGGATTCTGAACATCCACCCCCTTCCATCAGCGCCCTGGAATTGCACTCGCTGTTCACATACCCGCACTTATTAAATGCTTGTTGCTATGAGAACTCTGCGTTGTCAATGAACGCCACGGTCGACGTACCGTATGCTACGGAATGGCACCACCAGTGGATAACCTTCCATGTTTATCGGCATGGCCACGATTTCATGGGGAAAACCCCATTATGTGGAGAAAAGTTTGTTTCAGGACACCAATAGATCACGCAACGTGCTACAATTCAAGTACTGTCCATCGTACTCTTGTCGGATCACATGTTACGATGTGTTCACGTATCGCTGTGCATACAGTCGTGAAGTAGATGCGTGTTCACAGCAGGGAGAATGCTTTCAGCTGATCGGTCGACGTCTGCTATCCGCTTGATTCTCTGGCACCAAGGTCACTGACGACAAACATGCTCATATTGCCGATGCTGTGTAGGTGGTACCGAGCTTGAAGAATCTTTGGATGTCCTCGAAGATGTCGCTGAAACAACTCCTACCCCAGTCACAGGACGAAGATTCAGAAACAGCAGGTTGGGCCAGGCCCTGCAATCAAGCAACGGTACGTCATAAGACATATCCAAGGCTTTGTTACACGCAAATGTCTTCTTGTATCTTGCCTTAAGAGCCATTGTACTACAGCGCGCGGATCAGGCAACATATTGAATATTGCATCTGTCACCACTTAGTATATGATTAGGCACTCTGGACCAGGTTGCACTAACTATATCTTCGTTCTGCTTCCACTGTTGCTGGTTGCGTAGAACTGCGGTGCAGGACGACACATATGTATCTTCAGAGGCTTGCATCCTGAACATGGCGACCTGATTACGAAAGCCACCACACTCATTCGCGGACACTATCACTATGGCAGCATATGCAGGTTTTGATGAAGTCGAGGTGGCCTCTAAGTTCATCATCGCGTTTTGGCACCAGCTGGTGCTCGACCTGCAGCTTGCAGACTACTCCCGAGTGGACGCAACTGGTGACGAGGACATAGTCACTGAGCCAGAGAATCCGGGACCTTGCTATGCGTCTCGTGCGATGGCCATGACGCACCTTGCGATGTACGATGCCTATGTTGGTGTCACTGGAGAGGCTGCCACTTACCTTGTTTACTCTGAAGATGAGCTACCCCGAGAAGTCCAAGGTGCAACACTCTATTCGTCTCACATATGGACGAACATAGCCGATCTGGAGCAACACATGTTGCTCCAGATCGACCATATTCCAACAAATCGAACATTCAGTTGCTTGAGTAGCCTACACCCGTGCTGCATGCCTAGTAATGGCCCTCACCGCAGCATCAGAGGTGCAGAAAATATGCCGATTGAACATGAACGTTCAACGAAATGTTGTACCCCAGAATGCGCCGCATTAGACTCCTTCATACTCGCTATTAGCCTTGGCTCCAGCTTCAGGTACACCGGTGATCTAGTAACAGACCTGTGGGGGTTATACCCACTTGTATTTGTGCACAGACAAACATATCACAGCGATTGTTCTGCTTCCGGTCTTGAACAGTGCAGCAACAATGCATTGCAGCTGCACACGCTAAACCGTTCTGAAGAAATCTACTGGCACTGCTGATTACAAGTTAAACCCACCAGAATGCGCAACAGATACATGTGGAAATTGGACAAGTGCTGTCATTGTTGTCAAATCATGCGACGATTTGCTGGTTCATCAGCTATTCCATGGAGTTATACCTGTAAACTTAGACCTTCATTGTTTTGCAGAAGAAATTCGTCCGATAGCAGCGGCAGCGGCAGCCGGCAACGCTGCAGCTCTGGTTCTGTTTGAGCTGTACCAGAACCCTGATGACCGCTCCGCAATCGAAAGGGCCAGGAGGAGCTTCACGGACAACATTCGCGCCCAGTTTGACCGATTTGTTCCCTTCTTGAACCCTGAAGACCCTTGGCCGCAAACTGTTGCCAGAGTAATGATTGAGGAGCGCAGAGATGACGGTGCCGGTAACCCTGATAGTGCGATCCTGACTTTGCTAGTCCGCCTCCAGACTGTGTTCATCCGCTGTTCAGGTTGATGCACCCCTGCCGCAGCATCTTCTTGTAAGGGATTTCTTCGCTGCAAAGGTAGGGTTTCCTGGAATCTCAGATTCGGTAATTTCCAGTTTCCCCGCCATTGTTCTTGGATCACTTTCACTTTTTCCAATTTCGTGTTGTGCACTTTGGTGCTCGAATCATGCATTCATGAAAAGGTGGAAAGAATGCGTACTTAGAATCTCGAGACCTGCGCCATACCCAAAAAAGGGCTCCAGGTGCAGCACGCCCTCACCTTGAGGGCGCGTGAGATACGAAACGAACAGTTGTCATGCGATGATTCGCTGGTACATGAGCCATTCTATGGAGCTTGTACTTTTACACACACGAAATGGACAGATATCTACAGGCCACACATGGCCAAGAATTCAAGTCCAAAGGCTGCATTGGTTGCCACACAATGTTACACGTGAAGATAGGGGTGCCAACTGGGAGTACATGGCCACAGACAACATCACCGAGGCTTCTGCAAGCATCATCAGGTCACAGTGGTTGAATTGATCACCATTCGCGCAAGGAGAAACTTTACAAACCGGAAAGGTAGTGAATAGGTGGTGAATATCCCTCGTTCATTACACGCCAATTATGATACGCATTCTTGACTCCTCTCAAATCTCCAATTTGTTTGCTTCATCCTAGTCACTTGCATTTTTCATACCGTATCACCCCAGCTGCTGTAATTGATAGCATGACGTATAAAAAATTCTGAGAATGTGGAAATTGTGCAGGTCTTGCGTTTGTGCCCGCATCAGACGTGAACGAAGGAAGCACCTCGACATACGCACACATTCCAGACCCCACCGCAGTTGACCCTGAGTCCGGAAATGAGCAGTTCCTGTGCGCTTCCAACAGAGGTTCTCTCTGCACTGGTTTGACTGTTGTAATCAAGGTCATTGACAACATCATCAGGGCTACATGTCTCATTGGTACGCTGAAATCACCAGTGCCGATCAGTTTGTCACGTCATACACTTTAGAAAGATTTGTTTATATCTATTTCTATATCTATATCTATATCTATATCTATATCACAGTTCTATTCTGCAGGACCCTATTCAAAGGTCAACGCAGTTTGTGTATGCGAATTGTTCTTTGCCCTACAGGTATGCTGCCCACTGGGGCACAGTGAGGCCTTTCATGCACAGCAGTGACAGCCTACCTGGACTCAGTAGGCTTGGAATCACAGGACTTGACAATGGACCTCTAACCACCTATCGTGAGGACTTTCTTGAGGTTCTTGACCTTGGTACGGTGCTGATATATGTTTTGCAAAATAGCCTGACTTCAGGTGTGCAATGAGTAAGGAGCATTTGTTATGTTCCAACAACATGCCTTCTGTAATCACTCAAGCTACGCATGTAGCTCTCTCTCTCTCTCTCTCTCTCTCTCTTTGTGTTTCAAGACAAGTGCATCGTACTTCATACTTCAAACTGCGAAGGCTCAACCGCTGTCGCTTTCAGTTGCAGTTTTCTGGTTTCATGTTCTGGCGCATTTGTGTGTGACTTCTGATGAATATGCGCCTGTGCAGTGTTATGGGTATGAACTGTAAGTGCTTGTCAACAGTATCAACCGTACATGTACGATAAGACAAACGTACTACCTCAGCCAGTTGAAACTATTTGTATACAGGCAGGGACGATTCTGACGTGATTGAGCCACCTCTGCGCACGCAAGAGCAAACGCAGACCGGCATCTTCTGGGCGTACGACGGAGGCTTCCGCATCGGCGTGCCCCCCCGCCTCTACAACTCCATCACCGATGACATTGTGATCGAGCTCATCAACAGCGGAGACTCAAGCGTGGCCACAGGCTTCCAGCTCGTGAGGCTGTATGCGATGGTCAATGCCGCCCTGGCTGATGCTGGGATTGCGGTGCGTTATTCGGTGCCTTCCGCAGTGTTCTTGTTGCATGCATTGGGAAGTGAGAGCGCATATGCTTTGTTTCGGATGCTGAGGAAAGCGAGGTTGACAAACGTAAACAAAATGTTACAGTATTTCACTACAGTTGGCACGGCGCACATCTGAACCACATGACGGTGCATTGCTGCTGTTGTGTTAATCAGAGGCAATCTTTCGAGAACCGGAAAGGGAATTAAAACAGGTACCGGAATAAATGAATGTGGCTGTGAAATAAAGCATTTTCAGTTTTCAAGGACGACAAAGAATGACAGATTTTCAATGTTTCTTTGAAATTTCGGGAAATATTCTATTTTTTTTTCTTTCTGAAAGATATATATATATATATATATATATATATATATATATATCTTTCTGAAAGAAAAAAAAATCTACTACTCCGTGTCTTTACAAACCGTGTCTTTACAAACCCTGTCTTCAAAATCTACTACTATATATGATTATTCCAGATATTCTGACGTTTCTGCTGTTGCCCGCAACTGCACGCACGGTAATTACCAACTTGGGCACATGTCATTATTGTGAAGTGATGTGGCTTGGCGACTTGTGGTTTGGGGCGCCATGTCGGCAGCAGTGTGTGTTGAACAGTCATGGATGCACGAAGCTGCCACTACAGCAATAACTCAGAAGTGCGTTGCTTCTGTTGTTGAACACATAGATAAACACATACTAACCTGTAAACCGTCGTTCACGAGTGCCTAGACCTGCTCTTCTTCGTACAGTACGTACATCTGGATCGTCAACGCAGAGGCTTGTAACGCGAAAGGATATTAGCACAGTGCACCATTCCACGCGAGCGTCAGGGAAACAATTTATATTATCCTACAGATGGGCACGATCTATGTTTTGAACTGTGATTCGCAAGCGCGTGGTGTTATCGTGTCAATTGCATTCTGCACTTCCGGGACAGTCACATCGTAGTTTCACACGTACAGCATGGCACAAATAAACATCAATAGTACATTCCATATGTCGAAGTGTGCACAGGTTGAAAGGGGTGTCATGTCTGTGATGCGTGCGTTGCATGCGATAAAGAGCCAGTTGTCAGCGTACAATGTACCGCGTATAGTCTTGGCAAGAAAACTGCATGTAC